>CANXYC012738930.1:0-15000 GCA_948193065.1 Aleurites moluccanus
TATATATATATATATATATATTCATTAGTTGGTATTATGGTATTGCATGTATGAAGAGTATACTCTAGAGCTCCATAGTTAGATGTTAAGGGTGATATTATTTTGATGTCTGAATTATTACAATTGGGTTGTCCTTGTTCCTTATTGATGTGGGATGTATCTTTTGATCGGTAAGGAATAAGAAGAAATCATATGATAATAAATGTAAGTGTACAAATGGTTAATGCATGAATCATAGAAATAAATATTTATAATGATAATTATATATATGGTGTGGATATGTATTGTATATGAGATTCAGAATATGAGTGTTCTACGGGTTTATGGTGGCCTTAAGCCTATCTTGTCCTAGGACCGTAGCACCACTGGAGTTGGGGTGTGACAGCCACCCCCCTCTGGCGCCAATGCCATGCCTAAAGGGTGGCAGCTCTAGTCCGACTTCGTTCCGAGGCCGTTCTAAGTTTGTCTATGTAATTTTTTTCATTTATAAGTTACTCGTTAGATTTTAAAACCAAAAAACTGACGTGACATATTATATCATCACATGAGAATGAGAAAATTGTCACATTAATGCCATATATATGCCACATAATCACAAATATCATGTAAATAATTTCATGTCAGATACATAATTTAACTTATAAAATAAAAAATTAAATAACTAATTTAATATTTATGCAATATATTAAACAATTTTTGATAATCACTAATATATAAACAAATTCATAATTTAACAAATGCATCTTTATCACCACCCATACTCTTAACTCAAAATTTATCAATACCCAAAAATCAAAATTCTCACTTCTTTTGAATAACAGTGTTCTCTAGTTTGGTGAAAAGATCAATCGAAAGTCCCAACCCCCAACCTGAATAATAATCTAACCCATGACTTGATAAAAAAGAAACCAAGCAAACCAATAATAGTGTTCAATGATGGCATAATACTAACAGTGAGATTGAGCTTGTGAGTAATGTATTAATTAAATTTTGAAAATAAAGATGAAGCGAGGAGAGAAAAAAAAATAAATAGATTTTTATGACAATTTGGGTTTGTGTATTTATTCGTAAATAAGCAGAGAAAGTGAAGTGAGGAGAAGAAGAAAATGAATACTATATTGGATTTTTTTTGACCTTTTGTATTTGTTTAGTGACTTTTTGTTATATTTTAGTGATTATCAACAATTGTTTAATATATTGTATAAATATAAAATTAATTATTTAATTTTTATGTTATAAGTTAAATTATACATGTTTACATGATATTAAAACTTATGTGGCATTCGCGTAGTATTGATGTGACACTTACTCATCCTTAAGCAATCACATGACATGTCAACTTAGTTTTTCAATTTCAAAATCCGATGAGTAACCTATAAATGAAAAAATTAGAACTTTAGTAATTGATCTGAAAATAAATTTTTCGTTAAAATGAAAAATCTACTAAAATTTAGGGATTTCAAATATTATAGGCTTACGTGATATGCTAACTCATTAATACGAATGATGTGGCATCAATATGACACAAATAGAGCATGAGATCGAATTTCAGTGCTGACGTGATATGTTATGTCAACTTTTCGATGTAAGATTCTAATGAGTGACCATCGGAAGAAAATTTTTATAAAAGTTAATGATTAATCTAAAACGATTTTTTTAGTGATCAAAATGAAAAAATAGCTAAAATTTAATGATTTGTTTTGCTTTTTATTTGTCTTTGTACTTTGATTTCATTAGATAATTTAGTCTTTTCGTATAATTTTTTACCTTATTTGTTAAAAATATTTTAAAAAATTAAAAATAAAAAAATATAGTAAAATATCAAAATGTGTTCTTCATTGTCTAGATTTTTGCTTCTTCTTTTCCTTTTTTTTTTTGCCTTTTCATTTAATCAATGAATATTTTAATTTATTTAATTAAAATTAAAATAAATAATTTTAATTAAGAATATTATTTTTATTTAATTATTTAATTTAAAATTAAAATAAATAAAATTACTTTTCATCTATTTTTTGTATGTTTAATTTAAACATTTTTTTTATATTTAATCAACATAATTATTTTTTTATGTATATCTAATTAAAATTAAAAAAGTACCTTATATATATATATATATATATATATATATAATAAGAGAAAAAAAAAATATTTTAAATTTATTTAAATATACTCAAAAAATTATTTGAATTTAATTAAAAATACTCAAAAAATAATATTAAATATATAAAAAGTAATTATTTTAATTGAATATATAAAAAGTTATTTTTAATAAATGAAAGTAATTTTATTTATTTTAGTTTTAAATTAAATATAAAAAAGAAAATAAATTAAATAATTATATAAAAATAATTATCTAAATTAAATAAAAAATAATTTTATTTATTTAATTTTAGATTAAATATAAAAAAAGAAAATAGATTAAATAATTAAATAAAAATAATTTAATTTAATTTAATTTTAAATTAAATATAAAAAAATCTGTATAAATATTTTATATAAAAAATATTCATATATATTTTTTATTTTAATTAAATTTAAAAAATAAAAATGTAAGTATTAATTAGATTAAATTTTAAGGATCACAAATAAATTTATTAAAAAGCATAAATCTGAAGTATTTGGTCATTTAACTAAAATTTTATAAAAAATAAATAAAAAATAGACAAAAAGACTAAAGTGTTTAATAAAATTAAAATACAAATATTACCTAGTTAGTTTTTTAAAAAAGTGAAGTAAGTGTTGATTAGGTTTAGTAAAAAGTAATTCATCCAAAGAGAGGGGATTTTGAAATTTTGGGCCTAGAGTAATGCTCGAGTCACATTGTAAGCAAGCACAGATTGGGCTCTCCGGGATAAGGCCTAATTGAAGATTATGGAACTTACTCGACAAGACCCGCTACGATTATGGGCCGAAAGACATGCCCGTTTCGTGAATCAGCAGTACTACTAAAAACTATAAAAGGAGAAATTTGGCATCGCTTTGAGAATGTAATGGGGGTCTAGTCGTGGTTTTGAAGTCGCTCGTTCAGCTTTCTGGCCATACTCTGAATTAAAACAAACACTCGTCAATCAACTTTCAGTTTCGAAAATTAAACGATTCTTGATTCAAGCTTAGGCGTGTAATTAAGATCAGATCATAATTGATTTATTAATGCTGATTAATTGAAACTTGTTCATTAAGCTTTTTTCGCATTTGATCGTATTACTAGGGTTGGTTGGGGATTTGATTTACTGTTTTTGCTTTGTTAGAGTCAGCTACCAAAATGTTGCAATGGATGGGAGGTTCGAGGAGGAAAGTGACGACTGTAAGTAGTGATTTTGATTCATTGCTTAATTTGATGTTTATTAATTATAAGTTTTTGAATTTTTGAATTGCAATTTTGTATAAAATTATAGAATTTATGTTCTGAAATGTGTGCATGAATTGATGGCTTTGGAAAATTTGAAGTCAAGGAAGTCCATACAGAAGAGGTACATAAACATTTTGATTTATTGATACAATTTTTATTTTTCGTTTGTTATGATGAGGAAAATTTGGAAAAATCCACAGTTCAATATTATGTTCTGAGTTTAAATTTGTTTTTGTTGCTTTAATTGATTTGTTTTTATTGTTTTAATTGATCATTCAATTTCAAAGGCAAAAACAATATTTTGAACAAAGGAGACGACAACAGCACCAGCAGACAGCTGGGTTGGAGAGCTCTGAAGGAGGAGGAAATAAATGGGAACAAAATCGCAAAGATCATCTGTCACTCGATATTCTCAATTTGCTTAACTTTTCAACGAGTTCCCAACACTGCAGGCCTAATTGTCCCAGTGGTAATGACCTGAAACATTCAAGATCTTGTCAATTGGTTGTCGTGTTTATGGGACTTCTCCATAATGCAAGATCTTGTTAATTTTCATTAACAAACCATTTATTTTATTTTTGTTTGATAGCTTGATGCATGTATTTCCATTGTTAAAATTTGATGAACTTTAACCTTTCATTTCCTACTTATTCAACTATCCAAGAAAGGGAAGATCCAAAAGTCGCTTCTACTGTCAAGTATTGTATCACTGCAGATCCACCAATAATTCAAACCAACGCAGTCACTCCTACAGAATCTCTTGAAATTAAGAAAGCAAGTATGTTCTGTATTTTTTATGGAGTACTCTTTGAGTTCAGGCCTAGTTTTTGAATCTGATCGACTCTCTCTCATTTTATCAATTTTCTGTATTTAATATATATGGTATCATTCTGAAATCAAGTTTTCTATCAGGCTGCCAAGTGGAGACTCTGTCCCCAAAGAAGTGAGTGAAAATGTAAAGTGTGAGTGTGTGAATGGCCATGTTTTTATGGAACACCCTTCTACTCTGTTGCACTCAACAAAGCTATATTTTAACTTTAAATTGAAATATCTTAGTTTATTTGTAAAAGCCTTTTGCTCTATGTCCATTTTGGAGTTCAGAATGGACATACAAACAGTAGCATTATCTGTTTCGTTGTTGCAGAACCTTTAGTGATTTGTTACTGTTTTTCTGTAAGAGCTTGTCTTCTCCTAGTGATGAATTGATGTTTCTGTATCCCAGGGTTCAGTTTGTTTCTCAAGACAATCAGAACAATACATTCAATCGAAATGATAACAAACCAGATATATGGAAAACAGCAACTCAACAGCGTAAATAGCAAATATTCATTAGACAAATATTTTGCTTTTTGTGCATCTCTCATTAGGATTTCTCCACGCCAATTATTCTATCACTGGGAATTTCTTTAACTTTTCCCCTTTCCTCGTATTTGTTTTTCAGAATTATCTTTTTTTGATTTGGTTGGTGATGATGAATCAAATGGAAATTTGTTAAGAAGTCCAACTCATGAAGCTCATGTTGCTTTTTCAGTTGATGGTATGATTTGGAATGTCAGAATTTCAATTAAGGTTTAATACCTCATTTGTTGTGGAACAGCATTTGGTTTTAGCAGTCAATTATATCTGGTTACATAGTATGCATAACATAACACAAAGTCTCATCCAGTTCTACATCACAAACTTGTCAATTCACTGAGTTAATTAGTAAACTTATATTTTGGAAGAAGAGTTACTCTATAAGGTTCTGTTGTGAAGCAAGAGGCATAGAGCAACTTTCATGTTGCTTGAAGACACTCTTGAAACAGTAGCAAGCAGAAAACTGGAAGCACTCTCAAAAATACTCAAGAAACAAGTGAAGCACCTAAATTAATCATTAAAGAAAACTAACAAGTTCGTAAGATATAAGACTTCATCCTTTCTGTCATTTATCGTGAAAATATGCAGGGACCATTGACGAAATCTTCTCATGCATCTTTGTATTTGAAAGGTGGCTGTACTGTTTTGCAGCACTTTAACTTTTCACCAGTTGAAAGCCCTATTTTCTGGTCCTTTCTGTGTTTGATGAAATTTTTTAGTTTGTTTTATTGGATGCTTCTATGTTAGTTTTTTATGTACCGTGGAAATGAATGTTCAAAGATTACTTTCTGAAACGCCATGGTAAGAAAGCTACCAGTATTTGTTTGCATCTTTAGGTGTTGGCACAGGAGTCAAGAATGCATATTTAAATTCAATAGTGCCTTCTTTGACTGCTTGGACAATTTCCTTATGATGTAATTGTTCCATATTTGTCATTGTTTTTATAGTATTCATCAAGTTTGATGTCTGCATTTACACTTCAGGTTTGGGTAAAGTGGGAACAAAAACACCAGTGCACTCACCGCTGCAACCTGACAGGTAACAGAATCCATTTAGACTTGTTTCTGTTTGTTAGTATTCTTTCTCTCTCCAATTGCTTTCTAATTTCTAACAGCAACTAATTTTATTTGCTGGCTGAAATGGCAGTAAGATATTTTCGAACTTCATACTTCTCTGGACCTACCAATATAGAATTACATTTGCTGTATTCGGTGCTATTCTTCACAGAAACCAGTAGGAGATTTCCTCAATTAATATGATTTTATTGTGCCTAGTATAAAAATCAGGAACCACATGATGAACATGATTCTATAAGAAAATGGAAATTAAAAATGTTTGTTCAAGTGCAATTTCATGACATTATCAAATAAAAAAAACTCGTATATCCAATATTTCTTATAACTAATCTAGTTCAGGCCAACAAAAATTTTCCGCCAAAGATGTAGATAATTATTCTCAGCTAAGTCCCATTAATTAAATTCTGGCTTCAGATTCCTAATTAGACTATTTTAATTGGCCAAATTTTATGATTTTTCATTTTAGTTTTCTGACTAGGAAGCAAGCATGCTATTCAGAATCCCACCAATATTTCAGGTTAACATTTCTATTAGCAATATGAATATCACTGGCACATAGATTTTGGGGTTTTTTTTTTTTATTGAATATATGTTGATAAAAGCTTTTTTCTTAATTTTTCATCCTCAGTATAGTCTTTGTCTGCTCTTGCTTATGCTTTGGATCCACGTTTAACTTTACTGGAGGTTGTTCATTGGTTCATGTTTGAAAAACATTTAGGAAATATATTTGTTTCTTTGACGTGGTTAGTTCATTTAAGCCAGATTTGACCTTTTTTGTTTTATATTCACTGTTGCACTGATATCAATGATATATCTTAATGATTATATTAAAAAATTTAAACAGGTCAGAAAAGAAAAAACAAAGAAAATATTGAATCCTGTCTGAGCAATGCTGTAACTTTTGTGTGTTTATAGATATGTTTCCTATGGTTGCTCCTCACCATCGAAGGCTGCAAGGCAACTAAACTCATCAAGGAATCTTTATTCTGCTCTAAATGACCTTGAACTTCAAGTGGTAAGTACCCATTGAATCCACTTCTAAATTAATATTAAATTGCTCATGGATCTAGTTTTTGTTAAGTTTCTGTTTTTAATGGTGTAAACTTGTTTTCTTATGAAATGATGCCATTGTATGGAAGATTCTTCATCATTTCTCCTTTATATCAATGAAGTTCTCAATAGCTTCTCATCTTTTCCTTGCAGCAATGCAGTTAATTGTTTGGTAGCTTTTAAGCATTTGCTTCAGTGTGAATAGTATGAACTGATAATATTGTTGAACTAAGGGCATTTATGCTTAAATATCATACTATTCTTGTGGAATATTTTTCTTCCGAATTAAATGTTTGGTTAAAAGAACCTGGTACAATGAAGCTGACTGATCTTGTGCTCAACTGTGATACCACATGAAATATTCAAGTCATTTGTGTTTCTCTGATAAGATTTATCATTGGCTGGTGTTATGTGGTGCATGCAGGATGCTATAATGCAAGATATTGAAATGCCCCAGAGTGGCAGTTCCTCAGAATTTTCAACAGGGATCAAGGACTCATATAGCAAGGTGGAGAAGAATTTACATACTGTCAGAGATCACATGCAACTTGATGGCCAGGGCAGTAAAGTCAGAAGCTCATACTGTGATGGAAAATTATTCTGTAGCACTGGGAATGATACTGAAGTCTTGTGGCATGGTAACTTATCAATATCCATTTTTCTTGTAATTAAAGTTGTTCTCTCTTTCTCTCTCTATGAATTATTACTTTTATGCTTGGTTCATATAATGCAACAATTTGTGATGTCCAAATTCAAGAATTATACTGAATTAAATATCAGTTGGTTAAATGACATTGATATGGATCTGCATTCCATTATTCTATCCGACTGTCAATATTGTACCAATGCACAATCAGATCTCAAGTAAATTTTTAGTTGAAGGGATATGGCTTAGCACTACATAACTATATTAGCATTTCACTTAGGTTTGCATATCAAAATGCAATCATTCATACACACATGAGACTGCCTTAAAATATATGATCTTTGTTAATTTCTGATCCATGTACATATGAACTTTTCTTTTTTGGACATCTGTGAGGCTGGTAGCAAAATATAGTATGCTTCTTATTTTCTGCATAATAGAACATTTAGTTCTACTGATGAGGATGAGCCTTGATGCAATAATAAGGTTGCTCCATTATGGCTTGGAGGTCACTGGTTCAAACCACAAAACCAACCTCATTACAGTGTAAGGGAAGGTTGTGTACATCTAACACCTTAGAGCCTGCAATGCAGGAAATTGTGTATATTGGGAAACCATTTTGTTGACATCTGATGAAACAGAGGTTGGCAATATGGGCAGCTTTCCTTTCATTTACATCTCTAATAGTGCTTTATAAGCTGTATCTGGGCTTGGTATTTTGTTATGTCTGTATTTATAGCAGAATATTTATTATTATTTTGTTTTTTGTTATCCAGCTAGGTATAGTTTATTAGATGCCCCTTTTCCTGATGAAAAGCTGTGTGATATGTCCTGGAAAAGCTGGCCATGTAATCCTGATGATGGTTCTGCTAATTTTCTGAATTATGTAGATGATGAAATGCCTAATTATGCTTTTGGAGGTCCCCGTCTGGCGAAGAAAAGGTGTTCTATGACCTGTTTGGCTTTCTTCCCTTTTTAACATCTAATGACAAGCTTCTTGATTTCTGTAATCTCATGCAGGGGTGTTGGACGAGCAAAAGAAAGGTTCAATTTTTTAGGTGCTTTCTCTTTCTGTTGAAGTTCAGATAATGGCCAATATCGCCCTAATATATTGAAATTGGAACATCAATCAAATAGAGTAGTTTTTCTATTATTTTCCTAATTTCCTAGTTCTGAAGCATTTATGTGCTATGGTTTATATTTGCTACCATGAAAGGAACCTACAAAATTTCCCTTTTAATTTTGTTGCTGATTATGCCACATCTCTCTTGCAGATAGTTTTAATCTTAATTCTTAGACTTTTAGTTTCTGATGTAATTGCTGGTGGAGGAATGGCATTCATGTTTTTGCTTGTATGCTTGCTGCTTTTTTGTTGATTCTGTTTTAGCCATAGCTTCTTAATTTTTTATTTGTACTATCCATGCATAGTCCCATTAATTTGGTTGTTTTATTTGAGTGAATCACCTTTTCAATTTTATGTTTCTATTAGAATGAGGGAATCTACTTATAAATGATGTATTAAATTCATGTTACCCTTTCTTTGATATGCTTTTAACATTTTTCTGAGATCATGTTGCTGAAATTATTCAGCTATATTTTATGTGCATTTTGATTACTCTTTTCGAAATAAAATATTTTGTTCTGGTGCTTTGAATATGATATGAGACTAACTATTTTTGTTTTATCTTTGACTGCTCTCTGTTCTTTAAGAATCAGATTTGCCTGCTCCAAAGCACCGAACATCAGAAAATGATTATGATTTTGCAATTTTCAAAGGGACAAGGTTGGTTGATTTTCCTTTAAAAAAATGTCTTGGTAACTTTAGGATATGCAATTAATACTTTGATCTCATATAGTGGCAATCATCATTTGGCGGGCACAAATTTTGATTTTGGAGATGTAACTGGGCATCTTGATTGGTCTTGCTTCACCAAGGAAGATGCAAGAGAAAGCACGAGTTTATTGAGGTAAAACTTATCAGAACACTCCCCTAGTGTCGTGCCCTGCACTCTGGCAGTTTTGCTTGCTACTTGGACTGATGGTGTGTAAACTTTTGGCAGTGAAGAGTCATGCTCAGCCACAGCAGGTTATATATATATATATATAAGTATTTTCTTATTTCATTTGGAAAATTCATAAACCAAAGTTGGCATGCACTGAATTATTTTCCACATCAGTGAAGGGTGAAGTGAGCAATATTTCAGCGGCCAACTCCAGAGCAAGAGTTGGCAGAAGACATCAAAGTGATTTTGGCAGTCCTGAAATTAAGCATGGTGCTAAAAACATTCTAGCTAAAGAAAAGCATTTCAAAAATAAAGCTGATCTTCAGAAAAGAAACAATGTGTGCTGGCCAGGAAAAAGTACACAGATATCAACTCTATCCGAATCCGAATCAATCCATAATCTAAATTATCTTTCCCAGGAGAAAATAGGACCACAAGGAAGTTGGTTGTTTGAGGATGGATATAGGTCAGCAGATATGAACTTGGGTTTAAGTTCTCTATGTGGAACCTCAGAGATAAAACATCCCTTCTCAGGCTCCATGCCATTTGTTGAAGATATTTTTGATATATTCCCTGTCCCTGAATCACACAGTGATGCCAAATTCTCTTTCAGTAGGTCCAAACATAGTAGTGCTTTTAAATCTTCAACTTCTGGCAGTTGCATCTCTAAAAAGTTCTCTCAACCATTTAGTGACAAACATTCTCATGATTCTCCATCAACAAAGGTGGACTTTTGGGCTACCAAGCCAGATTTTTCTCCAGATTCTCCAGATTTTGAATTGGAAAGCAGGCCTCTTCATTCATCACAAGATGATGTTTCTCATGGAGAGAAATTGATTTCGGAATTATCAGGCCAGGGAAGTGTTAGCAAAGATGAGGAAACTAAATCAGAATCTGAGCATGCCACCTGTGACAACATCAAACCTCAAAAAGAAATTCTTGTTGGGAAGAACCTGAAGGTAGTGGAAGATTCCGTGGAGAATAGTTCTGAGTGGAAGGAGTTAAAGGATAGAAAATTAAAGACATCATCGTATGCAAAGATCTCTGACAAATCTGAAAGCAGTGTAGATGGAAAAGCGTATGTTTAATGAGCCAATACTTTCTTTCTTGTGCATCCTGCTAAAACCTATACTAAAGAGGTTGTTCACATTGTTGTCAGACATCACCATGGCGATGAAGTTCCTCTTCTTTGTAAAAATAGGAAGAAAGGTATCTAATCTTTGGCCTTTCTCTTGAATTGCCAATAAGTCTTTCTAAAATTGATTAGCTGACCTTTTTCTTCCCTTTTTTCCTTTCTTGAACTAAATATACTTCCCTATTCTTAATACAGAAATAGCGAATGAGGGGCCTGGAGAAAGAAAGAATGGAGGTGAAAGGCTTAGTAATTGCCTCAACTCATCTCCCCAGCTGATGATGCTAGAAAGTTTTGTCCTTCAACTTCTTTGTGTGCAGAAGGTACCAAATGAGGTATCCGGGCAGTTTCCGTGAAGAAGGTATACCTTCACCATGATAATTAGATAGAAAATTTTTCTTGACTGGGGAGAAAAGTTAAAATGCAGAGAGTTCATTCTCATTCATATGTATTCATGGAGGGAGCTCGACATATATCAAACCTGTAGTCTAGGGAATCATAGCATAGTTTCATAAGAAATTATCTGCAAATATCAATCAAGTATAACAATGCAATCAAACCATAAAATCATTTGTAAATAGATAGCACATACTTGTGAAAGGAGAACTAGTGATGGCTGGTATAAGGCATTTCCTATTGATTACATTGGTGCATATATTGTTAACTACAGTCAAAAGATCATTTCCCCATCTTCAAGTTTTCTTTCTGATATTGTTTTTTTTTCCAGTTGATATTTTTCCTGCGCATTATCTTCTACTTCAGGTACCTTTCATTTTCCCATGCAAAAAATTCCTTGGCATGGATTGGTGAATTGTTTTATATAGCATCTCAATTTTGAAACATCTGACAATTGAAGAGGCTTCAGCAAGAATTCTTGTGCTCCTTCCTCCAAGCATCTGTTCAGGCGGACAAGTTTTTTAATGTTAAATGGACGGAAAAAAAAAAAAAAAAGCTGCTTCCTGAAATAAGAACAGGAGGAAACAAAATGGAGATTTCAGTGCAAGTAATTACTGTTTAATTCGTGTGGGAATATTCTCAGATGACATTATAACAACTGGTATTTCCTTCATGTTAGGTGATTCCTGTTGACAAAAAACTTAACAGAAAGATCAATTCTGATGAAATTTTTTAAAAAATGAAAAGAAATATGTACTTATATGCACATGGTAATGTTAAAATACCTTAATTCTCTTCAAAAGCTCATACCCTGTCATTCCTGGCATGCAATAATCAGTGATAATGAGATTCACCTTAGTAACCTGCAAAGAAAATATGGAATCCATTTGATGATTGAAATCATTAATTCTGCAATATTTTTATTTTTATTTTCCCTCAAATCAAACTGGAATGTAAGTTGTTTTTTTTTTTTTTTTAAATTTTTGATCCATAGCTTGGGCACTCACGTTGTTTTTGGGGTTTTGTCCATCTGCCAGACCCAAAAGTTCTAGTGCCCTCTTCCCATTTTCTGCTGTAGTCACTGCCATAATGGACCTGTTTGTGAGTTACATAACAAGTATATGAAAAACATGAATTGGGGTCACCATGAGTTAGTGGAAAGTCTCCAAAATGACATTCTACTGGTAAAGACTTGAAAATGAAGAATTTTTGTTAAAGATTAGTTTCAAGAAACCATTAGATCCATCTGATTTTTATTTCGTACAAAAAAAAAAATGTCATTGAATTTATTATAATAAATATTATAATATTATAATTTTTAAAAAATTTTATAAAATTTCTTTAAGCTCTAAAAAAATCAAATGAGTAAAAATTATTGTGTTTTTGATGCAGAAATCCCAGCCGAATTTCTTCTACTTCCTCTAGTTTTTTATTTTTTATTTATTTCTTGAACTGATTATTCCTTCAAGAGAAGGCCATACAATCATTAAAACATCATTGATATTTAATCGACAATCAGTCATCAGAAAGTAATTTCATTACAGAATAATTTTTTTCTGTACTCATGAGATTAAACTGATTTGAAATATAAATATATCATCTTTCCAGATTACTGAAAATTAAAAATAAGAATAATGTTAAAGAAAACCGTATAGCAAAGAGTATATAAAAATATTTGATCATGGAACGTCATTATATATGAATATAATAATATATACCTTTACATGCAGAGTTGATGAGTAACCTTTCAATGACTTTGCGATCAATTAAACTATCATCCACAGCTAAAACATGTGGTTTGTCATCCATTAATAC
The DNA here is from genome assembly GCA_948193065.1 of Aleurites moluccanus. Lineage (NCBI taxonomy): Eukaryota > Viridiplantae > Streptophyta > Magnoliopsida > Malpighiales > Euphorbiaceae > Aleurites > Aleurites moluccanus. The sequence continues at coordinate 12,824 of CANXYC012738930.1, forward strand.
TGAAGAAGAAGAAGAAGAAGAAGAAGAGGCCGCCATATGATATATGATATGAATGATATTATTAAACCCACAACAGAAAAAGAAAGAAAGAAAACCCATAAATCTGCCAAAAAAGAAAAAGCAAATAATAAGACAGACCAAAAAGGGTGAGAAAGAAACGTTTCTCTGACAGAGACAGAGAGAAGGTACCAAACTTATATATTGAGCCAATGTGCGTTGTTGTTGGTTAATTCAAAGGGGGGCCTGTCTGCTGTGAGACTCTGAATAATCTTACTGAATTTTTATTTTTAGACAAAACAAAATTAAGGAAATAATATATATATATTATTTTTTATTGGTATATACATATTTTTTATATTAATATTCAAAATTATTAAAATATAATATTTAAATTTAATAAAAATAATAATAATAATATATGTATATTAAATATTTAAAAAGAGCATAATCAAAATCCGTAAAAAGCACAGAACTCACATAGGAATATTATTATTGTTATAGCACAAGATTCAGAAGAAAGCGTGATAAAAGCATGGGGTCACATATACTTTGTTGTCTTATTATTGTTATTATGAGTCCGTGTTTTGCATAGATTTTGAAATATATTCTTTTATTTAATTTTTTGTTTTTTATATTAATTATTTTTTTCATGTTAAAATGAAAAAAAAAAATATGCACTAAATTATTGTATTTAAACTAATTAAAAATTATAATAATTCAAGCTTAGAAAAATATAATAATATAAAAAATTAATGAAATCACTTTTATAAATTTAATTTTTTGAGAAAATTACTTAAAAAACTTTTTAAATAATTTTTAAATTTAGCATATAAATATATATATATATAGCAAAAATCCAATTGCAAATACTATTATTAATTTCATTTTTTTAATTTTTTTATATTAAATTCAGGATGAATTCTACAATCTTACGTTTATGATGCTATTTTAATGCCGCGATTTATCGTCTATGTAATTGTTTTATATATTTATGTAATTCTATAGCATATAGTTTTGTAATTTTTTTTCTAAAACATTTTATATTTACATATTTTAATTAATAAATTTCATTTTTTAGTGTAAAATTATATAAAGGAATTATTTTTCATTGCAAAAGTATTTTTTTTTTTCTATAGATTTATGTAACTCCATTGCATTTAATTATATAATTTTTTTGGAAATATTTTTCATAAAATGATAGATTTACCTATTTTAATGAATAAATTGCATTTTCAATGTAAAATTATATAAAGCAATAGATTATATTATTTTTCATTGAAAAAGTATTTTTTATATAGATTTAATGTCATTTCATAGCATTTAATTATATAATTTTATTCTAAAATATTTTAAAAAACATATTTATATACTTTAATAAATAAATTATTTCATTTATCTCACGATAAACATTTAATTATAAAATATATAATTATTAGTAAAAAAATTATTTATTTTAATATTTCTAATTTATTTATTATTTTAATCTCACTTTATCTTTTTAATTTTTTCATATTCTATATCTTATAATTTTTAACAAAAAATAGAAAATAATAAAAAAATTATAAAATGAATTAAGTATATTTTTTATTAAAAAATTATTTAAATAAATTAATCGTATAATATTTCATTGAAAATGTAATTTTTTCATAAATTTGTATAATCTATAATATATGGTTATATAAGTTTCATCTTAAATTTCGATGAATAAAGTCAAAAGCAAAGAATTTTACAAGGGAAATTGACCCTTGAATTTGTTTTTTTTTTTTTTGTAGTTTTTAATTACTAACTAGGCTATTTAGTTTCCTACGGCATTAATGGAGGCTTCTTTGTTTTGACGTAATACATTACGCATTTTTCTTTTATTTTTTTCAAAAATTATTACATCATTCATCTCACAACAAATATTCTAATTATAAAATATATTATTATTAAAAAAAAAAAAATCTATCTTCAAACTCTTAAAGAGGTGAAAAAACTAACCAACACAGATGATTTATAAAATTAAATAGTTATTAATAAAGAATAAATCTTGTATTTTCTACCGGACCTTAGAAATGAAGTCCATTCAAGTCAAAACTTCAAATAGCAAGCCTCAACAACCAAGACTGAAGTGGTTTTAAGTTAGCAAGCCCAAGACATTCCATGAGGTTCATGAGGACCTCCGTCAACTGGCAATA
>CANXYC012739013.1:0-61299 GCA_948193065.1 Aleurites moluccanus
TAAATTAGCTCTTGTATTAAATGTAAATATATTTTCTTTATTCATGTAATAGCTGATATATTTAGATTAGGAATATTTATTCTGTTACCAAAAATATATTGTATAGATTATTATTTATTGGAATGAAAGCAAAGGGAATGGTATTCAACCATTTACTCAAAGATTGGTACTTGGATCAGATATTGGATATAATATAAAACAGTACTTCAACATGATATAATGACCAACAGATGCAAATGTACTCCAATTTGAAATCTAAACTGACAGGCAGTTTTAATTGTCAACAACCAGTTATACACATATGTACTTATACTGACCCCAAAACATAGAACTTTAGGACATTGATCATTGCATTTCCACTGAGGTTCAACATTATGTAGAATTAGCACATAATAAATGATATTTGTTGCTTTTAATATGTTCTTGTTGATCATTAATTCAGCTAGAGCCAATTGATCAAGTGTTTGTTATGTAATAAACATGTAAAAGATTTAGATTTTAGCAGTTTTTCATTCTTAAAGAATTTCTGATGTACCAAAAATAAAAGATTTTTCTTTTGAAATATAATTAGATATCTCATATGGGTAATTATTGTGATTAAATAAGAAGCAACTTGTTTATTTGCCAAATTTAAGGAAATTGAAGTATAAGAAGTAAAAGAGACAGAAAAAACAGGAAAAGATTATACAAGATAAGACAGCTATAAGCTTCATACAAAAAACTGGAGAAGAGGCAATTATTGATAAGGAACACTTTACATAAATCAAAAGGTTGGAAAGGAAAGAAAAAAATAAAAATAAAAACAAAAAGAATCACAATGACACCATGTAGCTCTAATGGAATGGAGTAGTAAAGTTAGAGACATGCAGGTGCTTGTAAACAGTACTTCTTTGAGGAAACTTATGATGATCTATAATGACTGCAATGATGATAATAACAATAATGATGGCCACACTCACTATGATGCAAGCCAGTGCTTTTTTAAAAAAAAAAAAATTGTTTAACTCAAAGTCTCAACTTACTGTTTCAAAAATTATTCTGATATCACTGAAGAAGGTAATTCTGATATCATTAAAGACTTCACCGGCTCATAAATTATTCTGATATCACTGAGCCAAAACTCATCGACAATCATTGAATGACCATGAAATTTTGTTTGTGCTACTCTAAGGTCTAAATTTCCGGCATGTACAGTTACTCTCAATTATAATTTATAAAGGTTAACAGTAGTACTATAATCTACCTTGCAATAAATTACTTTCATTATTACTAAATTGAATAGTAATTAAACCACATAGAACTCCATTTAAAAATTTAAATTTTGCAAAAATTCAATTCATTTAATTTTATTTTACCAATTTTCATATTTGAAAAGATATAACTAATAGAATTCAATTTTTTTGACTTTAAAAAAAGGGTCATCTTTCAATGAAATCCTTCCATTTAAGAAATTTTACTATTAAAAATTCAAAATATCCACGTTTAAATTAAACATGACTCTTTATATATAAGGGTAAAATGCAAAAATATTACATTCTTTTTTTCTTTTCAGTTATTGTAAATGAATTTTATTCATTTTAAAATTTATTCCAATCACATGAATTTTATCATCAACTAAATTGAATTCATGCATATGATTTATTTCAAACTGTGCCAGAAATTCAAGAAAAGGAATCACCAATTTCAAAATTTTGAGTTAGAACAGCAATGTAATATTTTTATTGGATTTTCTACATTTGGTTGGTGACTAATTTTTCTTGAAATGTTATCAACTGATTATATTTAGTTCAACTGTATTTGCTAAGTTGGTAATTAAGCAAGCTCATCTCATGTGATTGTCTAACTGAATACAAAATTTCCTGACCAGTAAGAGATCAGATGGGCAAAAAAAAAAAAGATTTGTGATGTTAGGGAATTCCAATGACAGCTGAAAATTTTAGCTGAAAACAAAGGAATAAGACAAAAAAAATACAATATAACAGCACTGCATTCTGTCAGAGAAAAAAAGACATAATAAAAACAAATTGCAGTGAAGAACAAGTGAGAATCCAGGGGAGATGCAGCTAAGAGACGAATGCAGGTGTTGTAGATTTCCAGACAAAACACAAGAATATTGGTCCTAGAGTTGCTGATCTATACCCAATAATCCTGTTCTAATTCCCACATTTAAAATCCACCGATAGATTTCCTCTCATTTTATGAAAATCTTGATTTTTATTATATTAGATTACAACAACAATGCACATTAAGATTCTTTGATTTCAGCTACAAATTACAGGAGGACCCCCAAAAAAAGAAAAACAAAAAGTGTATAACTTGCACTTGAAATTACCATCTGTTGTCTGCAAATTAACAAAATTCTCACTCAATTCTTTTCTCCAGTACTTTTATTGATGGACAATAACTTGCTAAACATTCTTTTGGGTCGTGTAGGAATAGCGTGAAAAGCCTTAAATTTGGAAGGTCTCCCAAGTCCATTTGATTGCAAATTACTTTCATCCAAATCATCATCTTCAGCTAATTTCATCCTTAGAGTTGAAAGCTTCGACTTGGGCGATTTAAGGCCTGAGACACTCCATTGATCATCTCCCGGAATACTAGTAGTAGTGCTTAATGCTGCTGTAGGCCTTGATGGGTCAATGTTATGTGTGGCTAGAAGTGCCTTGATATTACTGGGAAGCTCGGTGACTTTACCACCAGCCATAGCTGCTCTAGCTTGCTCAAAGAAGAGAACTTGCACTACCACTCTCAGTGGGAGTAACTCATTTTGTGCAGCATGCATACAGGCTTCAACAGATAGTTTCTTGCAGTCTAGTGTTCGACACAACCGTTTTCTTTCACTCTTGTTTAGTTCTGGATGTGCCTGGAAATGTTCACGCGAGAATTGATGAAGATTTTTCCATTCTTGTAATAGCAAGTGACAAATTCAAGAATCTATACATCCTCCATATGCAGGTAATAAAGATCCAAATACAATGTCTATTGCAGAAAAGAAAGACCTCTAATGTGAGAAACAAGATTTGATTAAACAAGTCAAATTGATGCTAAACTTTTTAGGCCAGCCTAATCCTAACTGCCAATAAATTATGAATATGACAAAATCCTGAGGTCAATAGAGTTGGTAATCTAACTGATAAATTGTGACCCACATCCTAGAATGTGATAGTGATATATGTCCTAACATCAAATATGTGGAATGAATTATGGTAAAAATTTGTAGAAACCAAGAAGCCATTTCAATTTTCTTTTTTTTTTTTACCTTGAGATAAATGTCAATAGCTCTGTAGAGATCATCATGATCAAGTCTTGCAAAATCCGGTATGGACTCAGCAAGAGCAATAAATTTTGAAAGAGGCAAATTCACATCTCTAGCAATTTCTTGAAGATAACCATCCACCGCTTTTGCTACCTTCAACTTTGAACTATGTGATGCAGAAGAAGACCTCCTGCTTTCTTGAAACTCCAAATCAATATTCTCTGCTGACCTAGATCTTCTTCGCCTTTCGAACCCTAACTTGGATCTTGGAGGGCTAGTGGGAGGACTCTGCCCTTGTAACATAAATTGCTCCAATATAGTCATTACCAAGTCTACATCATACAGGGTATCATTTCCATATGAGGAAGAGGGTATTAACAAATCATTCACTGTTGCTTCCTCTAATTGAAGTCCCACTCTTCTAGCCAATTCCATCTTTGAAGAAGAGGAAGCATTAAGTATATTGGCTGCTTTCAAGAGTTTAAGCAAAAAACTGCAAGATACAGCTCCTCTATCTGATGGGAGTAAACTTACTATTGATTCCAAGAGCAACCTATTCTTTGAATTTATCTCATTCCCCGAGTCTGCATCTGAGTCTGATGCTTCTTCATTATTAGCATTTCCTGATCTTGATATATTAGGTAGCCATCTAGCTGCATAAATTTTCAGTGCATCACCAATAAGATTAGAAGGAATCTTCCCACCAGATTTAATAGCTATCATAGTTCTCCAATACAAATCTATGCTTAATTCTGCCATATCCTCAGCCCACCATCCCTTGCTCGCTGGTTTATGCCTCTGGCTCTCTGCTCCATTACAAGATATATCATCCCTTACTCTTCTAGAGTGACTATGTGACAAATTTACCTTTGAGGGATTAATTAAGACCTTAGAGGCAATCGCTTCGATGCATCTGCTTGTTATTCCAAGGTCTTCTGACCACAAAGGAAATGCTTTAGTGCTTTGCAGAGTAACAATCGAATCTTTCCACCCATTAAGTATGCAAGAATTGAAGAAAACTTCGAGCTTGTATATTAAGTTCCCCTTCTCTACATCCTCTGTCATCTGCAAATATTCAGCAGCACATCTCACTGCTACGATGTTATAGGCACTAAGAGTGATTGTAATACCATAACAGAACTTTGCACAGAGCTCAAATGCATCAATCCCACCAGGAAAATCTGGTAGTTGGACTATTTGGTGCTGTGAAGATTCAGGGGATTCAGAGCAAAGTCTCTGTAAACGCAAGCACTTCGAAAGCAGAGGAAACTGCATATAACAACAGAAAGCCTCAGATCATAATTCAATACAAGTTCAATTAGAACAAAAAACAAGATTAATAACCCAAAAATTAAAAATTCTAAAACTGTTATTTTACCTTGTGAAGCAAATATCTACTTCCTTTCACTTGAATTATGAGATCACTAGAGACTTCAGAGGAGACAGACCTGCATTGTTACAACAAAAGTTCATTAAATTCCTGTCATGTTTTCCAGAAAATATATAAATTTTCCAGGAAAAATTTTACCTGACAGCCTCAGCTGTGTAGAAGGTGTCTGGCCGGGATCCAAGTTTCATAAACTTCATGACTAGTCCTTTTGATTCTTGATTTTTTTCTTTTCTTTATCTTCTTGATTTATATGTTCATCTGATTTTCTTTTAACATAATTGAATCAGATAGATCCAAATTGATAACAAATAGAAACTTCCCACTCAGTGCAAGAAAAGGCACAAAAAGTTCCTCTTTCTTCTTCCTCTAACACCGAGCAAGAAATGTACCACCTGTTTCCTGTATTAAATAATAATAATTTTTATTTTTTCAACTTAGCAAAACAACAAATTATACCTCAATCTCATTTAAAGCTGTAATTTTCACTCATTATAGAAAGATAAAAAAAGAAAAAGAAAAGATAGAAATTTCATGGAGGATAATAGGATATGCTTGAAGAAAGAAATGCCAAAAGAACTCTACTTGCAGTTATGGGTAATAGGTATTAATACTATATATCCAAATCTTTCATATATACAGATATAGAATTAGCAGAATAAATTGTCAAAATGAAGGAAATCTAGAAGATCAAACACTCCAAAGTCCATTTCCTATCAGTCAAATTCTATACCCCATAAGATTTGGACATGCAAACAAAGAATCAAAACTACTGCAATCCCATCAAAATCAGATATACCTCACACTCCCACCAACTCATCAATCAAATAAATTAATAAAAGAAAAGTAAAAAAATAAAAATAAAAATAAAAAAAGAACAATACTTTCCCTACCACAATCAAAACCCATGATAAAACTATTTATCATCATATCCTAAAAGCTAAAACCCAACATTCCTTAAACAAGAAAACAGAGCATATATAAAGAATGGTCACAAGATCACAACCTCAAATCCTAGATTCTTGATATGCTCAACAAGCATAAACAGCCAATCATACATAGCAAAAACTGGACCTAAAATTTAAGAATCATGAAAAACTAGACTATTCTTTTACTTTTTTTCTATTGTTTCTTGAAACAAATTTTTTTCTTAGTAATGGTGGGTTTAAGGGGTTAAGGGCATATTGCCATAGCCAATTGCCAGCGTGCAACTAGAAAGGCCAAGCCCACGTGCTTATCCTGCGCCCACTTGTGCCCTTCCTTCTCATCATTACCATGGCAATTTTTTTATTTTTTACAGTACTCCTCCATGGATTATTTTAGTCAAACACTATTTTATACCTAACTAATATTTTTTTTTTATGTATATCTAAAAAAAACTCCGGTGAATATTTCTTTTTAAAAGAATTTATAATAAAAAAATTATTGATCCACATTTAAGTATAATTTACCAATACTAACACCCATTTGAATAATAAGGAACTCATTTTTTTAAATAAAATCTCTAATTTAAATTTTATAAATAGAAAAATAGGTATTTAATGAAAGCAATAATTAAATATATTATTTGGCTAATTAGCTCATAATTGAATTTTTTTTATTAATGTTAAAAAATAAAGAGTTAATGGGTGCACTATTTATTTTTTATTTTTTTTTATAAGAGACAGATTACTATAAAAAGAATAAAGAAAGAAAAGGGTAAGCTAAAAGAAAGAGTTGGATATATGTATCACTATCAATGTTGGCTATCTTTAACCATTCATTTTCTAATTCTCATCTATAGTTTCCATAGATATATTACTTATAATTGGGCAACAACCAAAATGCCCTTGTGTTTAACTAAAATATACAAAGAGAGAGATACCCTTTTGTTAGCATTTAATGGGCATATGGTCCATGATCATGAAATATTATCATATTTTATTGGTGTGAAATGATGAAAGAAATAGTTTATTATCATTTCCCCCCTTTTTTTCTCTTAGACATATTTTATTTATTTTAAAAATAAAATGAGAATAAAAATAAATATGTCTAAATCCAAAAGAAATATCTTAATTTTATCTTTTAAATAAGTAAATAAAATTTTAATCATTATATTAAGAATTATATAATTTAAAAATAATACATAGTATTTCAATATAAAAATATTTTGAAATATTTGTGAAACAAATAAAAAAAATGAAAATTTATTTTAAAAATTACATTTTAATTTTATTCACAATTTTAAATCAAGCTAATTAAATATAACATTTAATTTTTTAGAAAAAAAAAATTGGCTTCGAGCCATGATTTTCTTAAAAAAAAAAATCTCAGGTGTATTATTTTAAAAGAGTGATGTTTTGATATGAGGTAATTAAGATTTTCTTAAGTTTTCATAAATGAAATGCTAAAATTTGAGTTGTTCAGTTGAGAGTCATTTTCAAGTTGTCTCTCATTTGATTCAAACAGGGTTACAAATTACAATATTTTTAATATTTAAGAGATTGATTAATTATCATGCCAATAAGAGCTGAGATTTATGAGAATATATATACATGGCCCATATATAGTTGATTGATAAACAAACTGTATATATATATATATAAAAGCATAAGATAATAAATTAATATATATAATTATAGCTAATTTCTCTTCTTATAACTCAAATTTAAAACTTTTTAGTTTTGAAGATAATTATAATATTATTAATCTAAAAGTTCACTAATTATAATATTTAAATTTTAAAATAAATATATAAATACAGTCTATTTCAGGAACGAAATCATGTGATGGCAAGATGAGTCATCCCAACTAAAATATAATTTAATATATTTATAGAAAATTTTTTACTCGAATCATTTAAATTCAATTTTTTATATAAAAATTTTATTGGTTTTCAAACTTAAGTTTTTACATAATTTTTTTTTTTTTTAATTCACTCAACATTAATTTTCAGATTTTATTCATGCCTAGCTCCATAATATTTAGTAGTAGTATTTGTTTATCTAAAGTGAATTAACAATGAATAACTATATTAAAATTTAATTGAATTTAAAAATGTGGATCATAGCCTAATTAATCACTCAATCAATTGTTACCAAAGCTTACACCCTACATATGTAACTTGGGAGCCAAGCTGGATTTCCAGCTAACCTATCTAGTTTGTTTACATCACTTAAATGATGAAGTGAGTGCTTAACTTTTTTTTCTTAAAAAAACAAAAAGAGAGAGATAAAGATTTAAATAAATTATTCAATTTTCCTGATCATTTCTTAAATCTTGAACTTAAAGATCAGAAGTGATTTTATTTTATTTTTTTTAAAAAAGGGTTTTTAAAATTGAAGTGATAGGCACTAAGGTTTGAAGTTTGGAACACTAATTAAAAGCAAGTATAATAAAAATGGAGAAGAAATCCCCAGTTTCTCTCATGAGCACAATCTTGACTCAATTATAACTAGATTAATCTAAAGATAATCTAGAATCGTTATCCTTTTTAAAAAGCCTTGTCTGATATGGTCCACCACCAACACCATCTTTCGAGGGAAAAATAATTAATTGATAAAAAAAAAATTAAAATAACAAAAAATTATTTTAATTTACTAATTTTGTTCCCCAATAACCTATTTTGCAAAAACATATTAAATAAAAATAAATATTATCAATCTTAATTTAATCCCCGCTTTCAGATAGTATAATAAGTTAAATATAATGCGTGATAATTAATATGTAATATCACTTGATGGAATAATATATATATAGTAAAACTTTTATAAATTAATATTTTTTATTATATAATAATTTTTTACAGTCTCACTTAAATTAATAAATTAAATTAATATTAATTTATAAAGATTTTACTTTATATATATAACAAAAATAAATTAATATTGGAATAAAACTTTATTGGAATGTATAGGCTAACATTAAAAAAAATGAATGAAAAGAAAAAGTAGTATAAAATGAAGAAAGAAAGAGATGCATCACACACACCTAATAAAGAAAGTAAGGATCCCAATGGCTTGTTGTCTTTGGAGGTTGATGAAAATAGTGAAAGAGAGACAACTTTAAAATTCCTATCCAAATCCCTTTTAAGCTTAGCTAGGGCTTTCATTCCTTGTGCTTCTTTTAGGAAATGAAAAACAGTATACAGCTTAGTTTATTTAAGTTATGGTGTTATATATATAATATTAGGTAAGAGAAATGGGACTGGGGGTTGTAGATATCAAACAAAGTTATATTGTCCCAAAGATTGTCCAGCAAAATGTCAGACCAAATTAGGCATCTTCGAAAGATAGAACAAAGACCCAAAATATGTGTTGGCTTAATCAATGTCCACAAAATACCAAGACCTAAAGCTTGTGTTGGCTAGATCACTGCCTGCCTTTAACCCATGATTTGGCAATAATGGTATGGTACCAAGCTAGCTAGTCTCTATTAATTGGCAAAAAAGAAATCATTTAAATATAATGTTTTTATAACAAATTGGAGCTAATTAAAATTATAAACTAAGCAATATAAATTCTAGGATATTACATAACTCTTTTGATATTTTCTGAATTAATTAGAACATAATCATGATTATTTAAAAATATACTACTAGTGCTCAATTTGCAAATCAATTAGCTACAAAATTTGTCTTAAGATATAATTTTTTTTAATTAATTAAATTTTAATTGGAATTCGAAATTATAATTTTAGAGTTAAGTAGGATTTTAATTTTATATATTTTATTTTTGGGAAATGAAATGGGAGGTGGAGGTGTTGCGCATATTAACAGTTCTCAAGAGCGAAAGGGAAACAGATAGCTAAAGGCATGCAAGTGGCTAAATTGATGTCAACCCAACGGGATGATCCCACAAATGCTGTAATGGTCCTTCTCTGTGTTACCCAAGGGGGTAGCCAACCGACAATCTCTTCCTTTTGTGGGTCCCTTCACTTGCTTTCTTCCTTTTGTGGGTCCCACTTGTTTTTTTTTTTTTCTTTCTCATAAGCATTTTTTTTCAATTAGGTCTTAATCAATTTATAGTTTGCATTACAAAGACTAATAACTCTTAAGACTTGACCTTTGCCCCCTCTCTCAAGTCTCTACCCTCTCAAACAAACTAATCATTTATTTCATCTTAATAGCAATTTTAAACTTTATGACTTATTTTTTTTCTCTACAATTAAATTTCAAATAATTAAAGTCGATATCATATATATTTAAATATATAATTCTGAAAATGATTTTAATGTGAATGAATTAAAAGTGATTGCGAGTGAGATATTTAATTAATTTTTTATTTATTTTATAAAATAAAAAAAGGAAAAAAGAAATTTTTGAGAAGGGCATGAATGATTAAGGAAAATGTAAGGTTGTTGAGAAGCAAAATTATAGGATTTTAATGAGAATCTTGGCAATTGATGGTCATGTGAAGTCCTTCTTGATGCATAACTGTTTTCACTTGGTACTTAGTCTTCCTTTTTTGGGTTTTATGATCTATATGATGTGTACAAAAAGATTTTAATATTAATTGGGAATTTAAGATCATGTGGATACATGAACAATAAAATTATATATATATATATATATATATATATATATGCAGAATTATAAGGGGAATAAGGAAAGAAAAACAAAATCATGCATGGTCCAGAGACAATGATTTTTCTTTTCTTGGCTTATTTTCAATAGCTTGAAATCTACTAGGAAAATAATCGATTAAAGCTTATAATTAGAGACAGCATACAAAAATATATACAAATTATTGCACTAATAATACACAAATGTAGGGCCAAACCCTAATTATCAAATACTACTGTATGATTAGGGTTGGTCCTGATCTTCTCAGTATGGGCTTGCTACCTATAATAATAATAATAATAATAATAATAAGTGAAGCATTACTTAATATGCCAAGCCTAATAAGCTACCTAATAGCCATATATAGGTGAGCAAATTATAATAAAGAAAAACATTACTTGTTATTGGAAATATATATTATTAAAACTCATTTTTGAATATTATGGCTAGCAGGGCCATGGCTGAATATTCAAAAAATAAAGAAAATGCGTTATTAATTAGGTTGATGACTTCAAATCATATGGTTAGTAATTTAATGATTGAATGTCTGTTCAATATACATATAATTTCATTCCTTTAATTTTATTTTTTTTAATTTACAACAAAGAAAAATAAAAAAGTAATATGAGCAATGGTCACTTTCCATGTCTCATACATAATCCTCTTTTTAGGGCATAAAATTTTGTACTTATTAGGAGTAGATTCACACCCACAAAAATCACAGGCTGAGCCAAGATTTTGATACTTTATGTCTTTTATGCATATTTTGTTAGGTTTCTACATACTTTTTATTATGTATTGATCAGTCACATTTTGTCAAACACCTAATAACGAAAATTAAAATTAACGAGCACTCGTAAGTATAAAAAACAAAAACTCCAAAAATAATAAGCAAATACATACAAAACCAATAGTTTCAGAGATTTAATTTTAATTTCTAATTTTTATACAAAAATTAATGAAAGAGTAACTTTCAACCTTTTCCAATATGTGTATGTATATGTGGTGTCCTCCACACAGAGCCTTTGTCGTATATTCATACATGTTTTGTGGGGTATTTGTGTTGCCTAATGAGTCTAAAGTCTTAAGGTATATAATTAAGTGCGTGCCAAAACCCCACCAGTCTTACACATTGCTGTTTCTATACCCAGCCGTTTACTATATTCTACATTTATAATTTTTGGACCTTTTAATTTTTCATCCAATTTTTCTTTTTTTTTTTTAATGATTATTCAAACATTTTATTATTATAGGTTTAGAAATTATTGCTTAATTTCCAGTCTGTAATGTTCATCATCATTCATATTTGAATGTGAGAACACATAATAGCTAGCTATTAGCAGGAAACTTCTTTCTTTTTAAAAATAATAGCATAAATAATTTTTTAATTTCGACCTGAATGGTTTACATTTCATTTGGATATATATTGTTATAATTTTTACCTTTTTCTCTTTATCAATTCATAATTATATATATATTTATGCATAAAAATTCTTAAAAAAAAAAGGAAATTATCATGATTTGGATATTCCAATAACATAAAAACATTTTTGAACAATTGGTTAAACTTATAAAAGAATTCAAACTTCCATAATATATTTGACTTTGCGTGATAAACCCAATTAATTAGGGTTTAAGGAAGGTTAATTAGTGGTAAATTAAGTCTGTTTTCTCATTATATATAAATCCAACTATCCAAAACAAAATGATGAAAATTTGGATTTGGTTTGATTAAACATATACAAATAAAATCTTGATAGTGTGTAAAAGGTCTAATATTAGGTAGTTTAAAGACAAGTAACAGTACAAATCTTAAGACAATTAGTCAAAAAAATAATCTAAAAAGCTTGAAAAAGAGGTTAAGTTGATAAATAATGATTATAATTAGAGATAAACCACATCTAAAAACAGCTTTTCTAAGTAATTACCAAACCTCTTCTCTCTTTCTCCTTCCTTACAATTTTGTCAAAGATTCGTGTGCGAAAGCATGGTAGCCACTATATGAGTGTGACTCAACAAAATGTGGTTCAGCTTTAGCTTATTATTGACTCAGTGAAAAAAAAAATAATTAAAAAGAAAAGAAAAATAAAGAAAGAAATAACTGATAATTTGACATATATAGTGCATTAGTAGTACTAATCCAATCATCAAATTGCGACTCTCCTATTTGCTAGTCTTTGACTCTTTAATTTTACATAGAACTATTCGCAAAACAGATTATAAACCTGAATTTATAAAGAAATTACCAGTCAAATGAATTGAATTTTTATGGTATTTGATATTTTTTAAATTTAGACCTAATCCATTAATAAGTTTTTTTTTTTTAATGATTATGCAGTATTCAAATTTATTAAATCTTACTAATTTACGTTCAAGTCAGAATAGACCTATAAGAAAATTAAGTAGGTGTTTGATAAATTTTTTTGATAAAACTGTTATTTTTTTATTCCTAACAGCTGCATTATATCGTTTAATTACTGACAGCTATTAACTGTTAGGTAGTCTAACAGTTATAATTTATAAAAATCTCAAATCGAATCTTTTTAGAAAAAAAAATTCTGCTTTTTTAATTAAAAAGACTAAATTATCATCTAAAAAAAAATATTCAAGTAAAAAATAAATAATAATATTTATCCTTAATGGTGATTGAATATATTAACAACTAACAGCTAATAATAATCAGCTATTAAATAACAGCTATCAGTCACCAGCTACTGGCTAACAGCTAAACCAAACGGAGCATAAGTTTTCCCAATACACTCAAACTCGAGATCTTATTTAAGGTGAACAAACTTTTTACCACTTAAACCAAAATGTATTGATATTAATATGTTGGATTAATTATGATTTCCTCTATAAAATGATCCAATACACTAATTTTTTCATGACCTTTAAAAAGTACATTAACTCATCACAATATACAACTAAATCTTTCCGTATAATTTTGTTGTTAGTTAATCCTAAAATGGCCAATAAGAGTAGTAAAAAAATAAAAATATTTTTACAATTTATTTTTAATTAATTATATTTTATTTTTATTTTAAAAAAAATTAAGATTAAAAAATATATTTTTATATTTTTTGACAACTTTAAAAATAAAATAAATAAAAATATTTTTTAAAAATTTTTAATTATGTGTGGATAAAAAAAATTATATAAAAAATCGGAATTGAATAGAATAAGTGAAAATTTTATTATAAATTAATGATTTTCCTAAGCTACCATACGGCTTAATCCTTGCATATATATATATATATATAAAATAGAAAAATGATTTGTTTTAAAGATAACATTGGATTTATTCCTTATTTTATAATTATAGTTCAAAAAAATTAATAATTTATTTTATCAGATAAAGTACAACATGAAATCTCTCAAATCTCATGACTTCAGCTTTGGCATAAGAAAAAGAATTATTTTTATAAATCTATTAATACTAGTGTAAATATTATAAAAGAAAATTAATACTAGTGTAAATATTAATCTACTAGTGTAATTCATATTAATATTATTGTAAATATCAGTTTTAAAGATTCATATTATAATAAGAAGATTTGTTTTGTAATAAATCTAATTAATACTAGTGTTAATAATTTGCTTTTAATTAAGCTAATAAAATAAATTTAATATAATATATAAGAAAATTAATTGAGAGATACCACCTTGCTTTTCTTTCTTTCTTTATTTTTATTTTATTTCACTTTATTCTTTAGAAGATGAAAGATATAGATCATGAAACCTTTTTTTCCTGTGATGTGTGGTTTGGATTCACGCTTTCATCTGTTTAGGCTGCAGAGAAAGTTCTTTCACCCAACGAGGACTGAAAAAAAAAAAAATCCCTTGCATGCATGCATGCATGCACATCAGCGCTCAGGAGATAATTGACAGATTTTTCTTTCTTTATACATACTTCTTGATTATTATTATTATTACAATTTATTAACTATATTTTTAATTAGTATAATTTACTATACATTTTCTGATTTTCTCTCCATTCTCCTATAATTAAACACCAAATTATGTAGATTTCTTTTATTTAATTTTTTTAAAAAGAAAGTCCCATAACACCATATTGAAAATCTTTTACCTGCATTAAGTATATAAATTTATATCATATACTTGATAATATATTTTAATTAATATAATTTATTTATTTATTTTTTACCTAATAAAAAAAATATTGATATCCTTTTTTATTTTATATATTCGTATCTTATTAAATGATGTATATTTTTAATGTATGTAATTATTTTCTTTCAATTGTTCTCTCCTTCTCTATTAATATAACAAGTATTGCTTATACTTTATGCATATATCAATTTAATAATATAAAAATAGATGTATCAAAATAGGGTATTGATATTTTTTAATGAGAAAAAATAGATAAAAAAATGATATTACTAAATTATTTTATTACTTATTAATTTTATATATAAAATAAACTTATATATACTTGATATAGATAAGAATTTTTCATAGCTTTTTATACTTATTTTTTTTTTTTATTTTAGGTTACTATAAACGTATAAGCAGGCAATAATCCTATGATTTTGTATTTTTATCGTAATTTTTTTATTAATTTGTACTGTTTTGTTAACATTTTTTTTTCTTTACATAAATAGCTGTTGTTTTTTTAGGGGTTATCGTCTCTGTATTATGAGATTGATGATAGAGCTTCTATAGGTAGATACTGTCGTTTTTCAAGTTGAATTAAGTTTATTTCGTATTACTTTAATTTATGGGTCACTGGATTATAAAACTTTATTTTTATAAAAGAAATTGATCAGAACTATTATCTTTGAATCTAAAAAATAAGAGTGAAATTGTGTGACTAATTATTATTAATTCAATTTTTTTTTTAAATGATTTAATTAAAAATACAGTCTGACATTCGATTTATATATTTAAAAATTACGTTCTATATAATATAAAATTGAGAAAATACAATTATTATGAGAATGCAAAATAACGTGTTTCCAGAGCAATCTTAAGATAAACACAGAATTTTCAGCTGAAAATGACTGCCCTTAATGGATTAGTTTAAATGTGCCTATCACTACTTATTAATCCTAATTAAGTACTTGGAGGGCATATTTTTACTGGACTAAATTATTACTAAAATTGTAATTAGAGTCCATTTAATGATAACATTGGAGTTAAAAATTTAAAATTATTAAAAAAAAAAACTACTTTTAATATTAATAAAAAAATAACTTGGACTATTTTTTTAATTTTTTTGTATAAATTAAAATTAAATTTTAATCAAATATAACAAATTAAAGTATTACCTTTTTCTATATATAAAGCCAAAAATTAAAGATTGCTTTTATTAATTTACCACTAATTGTTAGTCAAAAAGAATAATTGTCTTCCAATAATAATAACATTGTCTTTGTTGGTTCACCTTGATAATTACAACATGGATCTACTATTAAAAAAACAAAGAAAGTGAATTAATTTCATTTTGACCCTTCTTTTAATTTATTGGTCTGACATCATATCTACTTTAATAAAAGTTAGGATATATATATATATATAAAGGATGCCTAAATTGGGTTGACAATGGTGCTTTCAAATTTTTTGAAAAATTCTTAATATATAATGAAAATAATTTAATTAATTTAAAAAAAATACTTTCACCTCTCAAATGTTTTAAAAAAAATTATATTAACTCCTAAAATTAAAATTATAGATTTGCCATTATATATATAAATCAACTACACTAGACAAAAAACAAAGTTTATTTTTATTTTTATTTTTATTTCATATTGTTCTGTGGTCGGTCAAGATAAACTCTAGCTACCTTGATGATGATGATGAGCTCATGTATATTTATGTGTCATTCGAATCTACATTTGTTTGCTTTTTTGGATTGAAAGTTTCTCAATCATTGCATTATTAGTCATATCATCTCATATTGTTGAATTCTTGTTTAGTTTGGAAAAAGATAGTTTCAAGAGGTTAAGACATAATATTAGTAGGTTAAAATAGCTATTTGGACTTTGTCTTCAAGATTCTTTTACTAAAATACCTTTTTAAAAAGGAAAAATCGAATTCATTGTCAATTTTTGTAAATTTTAGATAGAGTAAAATGTAATTATGTTTATCAATATTTATTGACTCGAGTGATAAAAATTTTTTTTATTTTAAATAAAATCTAAATCTTAGAAATGAAAAAAATAAACACTATGAGAATTTCATTATTTTATATATTTCATTCAACTAGAACTCAAATTAATTTGAGCCAGTAATTATCAAATATTGAATTTTTTACCGAAAAAATTAATTGTGTTAAAATTATTTGAGAATGTTGAATTCTACTTAAGACTCATTTTTTAAATAATATGCAATGTCTTTTTCAAATTTAATTGTATAATGATTTATCATTTATTAATTTATATATTTACAAAATATATCATATGTTTAGATTTGGAGATCATTCAATTGCTAATTTAATGTTTAAATTTTAAACATTTATTTAAAAATAAAATTTTAAGTCTTTATAATATTTAATAATTTTTTTATATATCTATGCAAATTGAAAAGAGATTGAGTTTTATGCTAAAATTATAAAGAAAAAAAAATTGAAATTGCTAATTCAGAAATAAAGAATGTAGAGGTGGCCAATATATATTTTGGTATTAAAAAATAAGACCTTTTAAGAATTCTATATGGAGGGGAATATTCAATTAATATTCAAATCCCAATGGTCTACTAATTGATACTTAGGTTATTATTCCCACAATTCCATACACAAAAAAGGAGAGATATAATCATGGTGATGATTCCATCCACAAAGAGACTATCAATACCAAAGAAAACAAGAGCTGGTCAACTTTTTATATTATATCTATATAAAGAAGAAAGGCAATTAAGAAAAGTTGCAAATTTGTTATAGGATTTTTGAATGTTATCCAAGATATATGAAATAATATTGGAGTTTTTTTTTTTAATTTTTTCATATAATTAAGGTTTTATTAATTTTTTCATGAGATGATAAATGAAACTAATCCACAATGTATTAGAGATTAGATATATTTTATTAAGAAATAATTATTTATGAGATTAATATAATAATTAATTATTTAAATTATGAATTTGTATTATAATAAATATATCTGATTACTATTTATTAATTTATAATTTTACGTGATGATTTTATTTATCTAAGAATTTATCTTTTTAAATGGGATGATAGTCGCTGGTGATATTTTTAAATTTTTTTAGGGTTAATTATAATTTTTTTTTTGTACAATGATTTATTACACTAAGTTTTTCCTTATTTTTTAAAAATAAACTAAATCTCCCTTGATAAATGTTATAATATATTATTAGACTCTTTCGTCTAATTTTGTCATTAGCCAACCCTTAGTCAACCTTACAAGGGTAATGAAAAGATGAAAATGTTCTTGCCCTTTATTTTTAATTAATAATATTTTATTTTTTACTTTAAATTTTTTTTTAAGGTTATAAAATTTATTTTCATATTTTTGACAAATTAAAAAAAAATAAACAAAAATATTTTTATTTTTTATTTTAAAAAATAATTTAAGAAGAAATTAAATTATTTCTTCTTAAAATTTTTAATACAAATAAAAAATTTATTTTCATATTTTTTACAAATTTAAAAATAAAAAGTAAAAAATATTAAAAAATATATTTTTATTTTTTATTTGTTATTTTTTATTTCCAAATTTTTATTTTTTAAAAAATAAAATCAAAATATTTTTTAAAAATATTTTTCAAATATTTTTATTTTCAAATTTATCAAAAATATGAAAATATATTTTTTAACTCTAAAAAAATTTTTTAAAGTAGAAATAGAATGTAATTAATTAAAATTAAAAATGAAAAATATTTCTGTCTTTTTACTGTTATTGTAGGATTAACTAACGATTGACTAATAATAAAATTAGACGAATAGTCTAATAATATATTATTACATTTATCAGGGGAGAGTTAGTATATTTTTAAAAAGTCAGGAAAGGCGTAATGTAATAAGTTATTCTATAGGAAGAAAATAGTAATTGACCTATTTTTTAATATATTTTAAACAGTATCTTAAATTTTTAAAAAACACTTATATCCTCAAAATTTTTTTTAAAAAATTTATATGACCTCTTAAAATTAAAAGATTAACCCACCATTGTACATAAGTTAATAACTATATTCCAAAAATTTCATAATTCCATAATTGGCATTTGGACTTTGGAGCTAAAATTGTACAAATAAGTAGTAATTAGGTCACCCCCTATAGTAATATGTGGTTGGAATTTTGTTGGACCGCATCAATGGCAATTGGCAAAGAACATTTGTTTGGCAATGAGTAATATTCCTCCACTTCCATAATTCCCAAATGGTATTATAAGATGTTCAACTATTACCTCTAGGGTTAAATTTAATTTGTTCAATAGCTTAAAAAAAATGGATGGTTTACCAAAATCTTATTAGATTAAACATTCAATTAATTAATAAAGCATATCAATCTCATGAATGTTTTCCTTTTAATTAATCCCTAGCTAATAAATAATTCCTACACCAAATTTATCTAAAGTTTGCAAACAGCAATCCAACTATTAAGATTTAAAATATTTGTGAAATTGCTGAAAGGATTTTAGTTTCGAATCTCCAATATAATAAAGAAATGTAAGAGAGTTATTTTTTATTATACAATCTTTTAAATTTCAATGTATTTTTTTCTTTGAGAAAAATATGAATATTTCATTTATATGGATAAAAATATAATTTAATTTGAAAATAAAAATATAAAATTATATATTAAAAATATTAAAATAATAAATTGACTTAAATCTTTTATAATAATTTTTAGTCGTTTTAGTAGAGTATTAGAATTTACAATTTGGCAGGGAACACAATCTGCTTAATAACTTTTTTTTTTTTTTTGCCATAAATCAATTTTCATGTTTTTAAATAAACCCAAGATTAATTCTTTAAAAATTAAAGTTAATCTTGATGAAAATGTAGTTTGTTACATTCAATATAGTAATACATGAAAGTTAACTGATTTTTTTTTTTGTAGAAATTGATACATGATTTTATCTTACTGTCAAGATATGCAAAATGAAAATTTATATTTATTTAGAAAAAATTTTAAAAGGATAATTTGGTTGATAAAAAAATATCTTTCTTTTTTTATTGGTTAATATTCGATTTTTAAAATTAATATTTAAAAAATAATTTTTAAATATATATATTATATATGGGCGTGTTCTTGAATTAGACGACTATATTTGAATTTGATTTTCAATTGATACGTAAATTAGCAAGAAGATAATAAAATTATTTAAAATAAAAAGAAGATAAAATAAAAAGCCTGGTAAACGATTGAGTCAAATTAACCTGGAATTTTCTGACTCAAGTAGATTGTGCAGACTGCAAAAGAGTAAATGGAGAACGCTGATTGATCTGAATTGGCACCATATGATAAAAAAAAGAGGCAATCGGTGTCCGTAAAAGTGCAAAACAAGGGCAACCCCATTGGCCTAACAAGTAAAACCCACATCCCAACCATGCATGTGAAGGCTGTTCTTAATTTAAAATTCTCAATTTTGATACAAATTTTTTGTAGTAATTAAAGGGCAATATAGGCAGTTGGTAAGGGAACATTAACAAATCTACCACCCCACCATAAGGGCTTTTGATACTTTGATTGCACACGTGCATTCTTCTTCTTCTTCTTGATCTTGCCAAGTATAATCCAGGTTGTCTGAGATTGTCAACTAGCTGCCATTGGCAGTATGCCATGAGTTAAAAAATTAAAAATTAAAAAAACCTAGACCAATGGTTACTCTTTTTACCAGTTCATGAAAAACATGACAAGTTCAGAAGCTGGATTGGCTTTTCCAAAAATTATTTTATAATCTTAGCTATAGCCCCACTAATAATTGTGACCTATGATGGGCTGAGACCTAAGGAAAGCCAGGTTTTCACTATAATGGACCGGGCTGAACATCTTATGACCCTAACATCTCATGGAAAAGAATGTCTTTCACTTCTTAACTATCTAATGAACTTAAGAATAAAAGTAATTAATAAACAACTAAACCATAATCTAGAGAGTCAATTTCCTTTGCTGGGGCACTGACGAAAGCAAAACATTCTTGAAGTTTTCTAATTTTTATTGGAAGAAAATCATTAATTTAGCTACTTGTACGTCTAACCAAGCTCGTTTTCTAGTAGCATACCAAAATTGAATTTATATATAATTTTTTTTTAAATTATAATTTTCCACAAGTTTCAAATGAAATGAAGATTTTTCTTACGTAGCGCATGGGCAAAGTGCGGATTACAAATCAGAGAGGCCAAGAAAAACAAAAAAGATAAAAACTTTTAATCCAATTAGACTTGAACTTTGTGTGCTTAACAAGGGTAGAGCATTTTTTTGTTTTTGAATGAAAATTGATGATTGCAACATTTTGTTGCCTTAAATAAGTAATAAATTTTCAAGCTTGCTAAATTGAGACTCTTACTCAAAGATTTTTATGTATTTTATTATTTTGTGCATATCATTGAAAGCAACAGTTATGGATAATTGATTTTAGAAAAAGACTGATTCAGTTTTGAATACATGTACTATTTAATTGTGAGAAATTTCTAAATGTGGTATAAAATATAAGCATATTAAAAAATAAAAATCACTTAGATTACTCAGTCCTTTTTTTTACAGTCCAAATTACAAAGTTAAAAAGACCCAATACAATTGGAAAAATAACCCAAAGAAATGTAAAAAAAAATACATTACACAGCAAATATATATATTTTTTATTTTTATTTTTCAAATTTTCGGGGGAATCATGATCTCCTGTGAGCAACCAGCTCCACCGTTGCTCTATGGTTAAATATTAACAATTAGAATTTTTTATTTTTTTTATTTTATATATTTTTTTATGCGTTATATTATATATTTTTTTAAATATTTTAATAATTAATATTAACAATTTGAATTCTCTGTTTTATTTTATATTTTTATATATTTTTTTATATGTATATATTATATATTTTTTAAATTATTTTAATAATTAATATAATACATAAAAAAAATATATAAAATATGAAATGAATTGGAGAATTTAGAATAAAATATTAATTTATATTTAATCTAATCAGAGAAGTGAACTTGATTCGTTATGCAAAAGCTGACTTGTGATAATTATTATTGCTGAAAAAGAAAATATTATCTAAAAAATGTTATTGATATCAGAGATAGAACGCAGCCCTTTTTGACAAAAGGGTAAAAAAATATATATATATGATGTTAGCAAGGAAAATGCACACTATCCAAATGGAAGCCCAAACACATAGATTAGGGCTACATAAATATGGATTGCCAAAGATCCAAATCCATAGAGAGCTTCATTTCCCTGGTTTATTGAACCTTATAACCCATTATGAGAGTGGGTAACCCATAGATTTCAGGTTTTTTAATTATATTTAAATTATAAATTAATCTATAATTCAAACTTTTATTACGTTAAATAATTAATTAAAAAATAAAAATATGATGATAATAGCTATATATATAAGCGCACTAATCAATTGTCATAATAGGTATTAGAAATTTAAATTTTTATTAAAAATTAATATTATTAAAAGTTTTTCAATAAAATTCATATTTAAATTAATTTGACTTAATTATAAAAATTAGAAGATAATCCAAACTAAATCAAGAAAATTAAAAATTAAAAAATAATTAATTAATTATTGCTACTGTTTTTTTTTTCTTTTTGAGAAAGGTAATAACCCATAATTATAATTAACTAATAACCACTTATAATTGATTATATTACTTCTGTCTATCATCATTTTTTCACATAATTTAAAAATATAATAAATAAAATGACTTTTTTTTCTTTTATATCTTTGATAATATAATAAATACACTTAAATTTATTCTTTTAAAATATTAAATATTTCTTAAAAAATAAAGTTAAAGATGAAAAATATAATAAAAGATAAGTCATGTTTGAGTTAGCTGTTTGTAGCAGTTGTTAACTGTTGCAGATAGTTGTTAACTGTTAGTTAGTAATTGTTATTTAACAACTGAATGTTGCAGATGTTTGATAAAATTATTATTAACTGTTAGTTGTTATTATGTTAAATAATTATTAAGAATAAATATTAATATTTATTCTTTTAAAAAACTCTAAATTGTAATTTTTATAAACAGCTGCTTTTTAATTACCTAACAACTACCAAACAGCTAATAATTATCAATAATCAAATACTATGATACAGCTGTTAAAAATAAAAAATCTAATAGCTGAATTAAAATTTTTTACCAAACATTCACGTAATACTACTAATACTATTAGTAAAATTATGAGACGAAGGTAATAATTATTAAATCAAATAATTATTGATGAATGAGTATTAAAATTTAAGAAAAATTTTCTTCTAGAAATTTTTTTTTAGGAGAAATAAATTAATTTCATTTATGAATAACAAGTTACATTATAAAAAAAATAATAATAATTTTGAATCTAAATCGGAAACATCTTTTAAACTTAAGGACTAACACATAAAACAAATAAACGAGCTAAAACATGCGGTATCATGTAATTATCTTCCAGCAAAATTATTGAATACGCCTTTAAGAATCTAATTATTGATATTTATGCGCGATTAAGAATATTTTAGTTTGTTTGGGAATGGGAATCTCCTTCTCTATCTCAATACGAGGGTGGTAGGAAAATACCTTTTTGCATCATTAATTTTCAACTTTTACTAATTTACCCTTTTCTTAGCCTCTAAGTATTTTATCCCTATAAATACTATAAAAAGAAAGCTAAAGAAAGGAAGAATCTAATGCACATTAGATGTCCTTGGCAAACTCTTTCTTTTGTTGTTGTGCCCTTGGAACTTGAGAGCTTGGCCCAATCTCAAACCACGTGGAACCTTTACACACCACTCATACTAAAAAGTAAAAAATTAAGTTTAATTTTAATTTTATTAATAAATTTCTTTTATTTATAAATAAATTTTCAAATTTAATATATTAAATAAAAAATAAAAAATTTATTTCAAATAAAATAAATATTATATTTAATATAATTTTAAAATTTATTTTAATATTTCACTTAGTCGAAAATATCCCTATAAATATATTATTTATTTACTTATTTTTTTTCAAAATTTTTATACTATATTAATGAAACTATAATTATTTAAAATTTAATTTAATATTTAACAATAATATATTTTTTATATATATTATTTTTTTCAAAAATAAAATACAATTGATCATAAATAATTAAATTTATTAAAAATTTTATACTTATGAAACAATTTAAAAATAAAATTAATTAACTATTTTTAATTATCTTTATTTTAAAATATTTAATTATAATTAGACTCAAAAAGTTATAAATTGATTGAAACAACTATTTTCATAAACCGCGAAAAATTTGAAGTCAAAATATATTTATATTTTCCATTCACTGATAGATGATTAATATTAATTATTCGCTTCTATTTTTCTCCTCAACTAAGCAAGCTTAATTTATGAAGAAAAATATAAAATTTTCATATTAATTTATTTTTTATTTACACTTTCAATTAAGAAGATATAATAATTTTGGCATATCATTGTTAAATACTAAATATTACTTTTTTTTTTCTAACAAAAATCAAATGTCTTTTTCTAAAATTTTGAATGATTTTATTTTAATTGCATCTCTAAGAAATAGTATTTATCATGTTTTATTAAAAAAAATTAAGATTGCAATTAATTATTTCAATCAAATCTTTATTATTTTTCCTATTCAATTTATATATTATAAATCTAAAATTAATAAGTTACAGCATTGGGAATAATCAGGGCAATGCACAGGTTTGTAAAAAAAATAAATAAAAATAAATTATAAAAAAAAAAATATTATAATGTTTACATAAAAATTTTATAAAACATATTAAAAGAAACTATAAATAATTAAATAAATAAAATTATTACAAGTTTTAAGAAATGACCACTCCAATCGATTCTGTTAGAGTGGTGAGTGAAGGCATTGAGTTTGGTAGTGACTAAGTTAACAATAGTATTTTAATTTTTAATTTTTTTTTGATTTAAAATTATGAAATTTATTTAAAAATATTAATTATTTTAATAGAATTTAATTTAATTATTTTTAATTTTATATATTTAATTTTTAGAATTTTAAATTAATTTAAATTTAAAATAAATATAAAATTATAGATTTATAAATGAATTTTATAAAATTTTATGAAATTTATTTATACCAAATAAAAAGTAAAAAATAATTAAAAAATAAAATAATAAATTTTTACGAATTATATTAAATTTATTTTTTTATTTTGATAAAAATTAGATAATTCATATTAATAAATGAAGAAAAAAAAATTCTTTCACAAATGATTCTGAAAATTGAATTAATATTTTATATATATATATATATAATGATTACTTCACATTGTAGAATTGAACTTAAACTTTTTTTTTTTAATATACTTTACTAAATTATCTTTTAACTATTTTTAGAGTTTCTTCTCAACCAACTTGTGTTATTTATTATTGAGAACATCAATTTTACAATTGATTCTTTTAAATTGGTTAATTAATTAAATTCTGATCAGAAAAAACTTCAATTGACATATTAAATAATTAGTTTTTAGAGCATTTCTTGCATGTAATATTTTTTTATTCATAGTTATTTTATATTGTAATAAATTATATATATTATTTATTGATATGTAGAGATAAAATAATAATATAAAAGTTATTTATATATTCAATAATACTATAGATATTTAGCCAATCAATAACAAATTATATATATATATATATATATAACAAAAAATTATATGGGACTTAAATTTAATTATATAAAATAAAATATAACAATAGATAATAAATTAACACATTGTCTTTATAAAATATCCAAATTTAATTCTATTGAATTAAAAAATAAATGTAAAACTAAATAAATAATATAAAAAACTATATATTAAGTATAGTTATATATAAATCATAATGCTACCTTTAAATGATAATCATATATATATATAGCTTGAGAAATTAGATCATTAACAACTAACTAAATAAATAAGAACATTTAATTTGTTGTTATGCATATGGAGTCTCAATTGGTAAATTGACTCCATATATATATATATATAATGGACTATATGATTAACTTTTTATATCTTGTTTTAATTTGTCAAGTCAAGTCAATATGTCTCTGTCCATGACTTCCTATTGCCCAGTAAACTGATAATAAATATATAATCTAAAGCTATATCAACTCAACTCCATACCTAAACTATTATAAAATTGAAACTTTGGTGCTTCACATGTAATTTCTCAAAGCTCAACAACAATGGAAATAAATAAAGATCACAATGAAAGAACAAGGAAACCATTTTTTTAAGAAATATAGAATAATACTCTTTATACTCATTAATTTTAACTTAATTATATTCTTGTCTTATAATAACATAAATTTTTAATTATATTATTAAAAGACAAAAATTTAATACAATTTTACATGTAAAAAATTTATAATTATAAGATAAAATATAAGAAAATATCAAAATTTAAATAAGAATAAAATTCATATAATGTATCATATTAAAAAATATATTTTCTCATTATAATAATAAGTGATAAAATTAATCCTAAATTTAATATAAGCAATTAGTGTATAGAAATTTTTTATAAAAAATAATAATCATTTATAATCATCTATAATTGTAAAATTTAGTAACTTTAAGTTAATAGAAATTATAATAATAATAATAAATTATATTTATAAAATTTAGTATAAAGATAATAATAAATTATAAAATTATATTGTATTGCTTATAATAATAAATTATAATTTTAATTACAAAATTAAATTGGTAAATTTTATACTAACAGTTCACTAATAAATAGCATGTAGTAAATTAATAAATATTGGAAGAACAAACAATTTATTGAAATGGAAGTTTTAAACAGGTAATTAACACGATTAAGCAAATTTCCCCTGACTATTTGGTAGAGCGATGATTAAATATACGATTGATATAAAAGTATAATTGCCAAATCGCTAATTGCGAAAAAGCAGCTTATAGCTATTTATGAAATTTATCGATTAAAATTTTTTTTTATCATAATCGAAATTTTTAATTGACCAACTAAATATTATAAATTTTTTCAATTAACGATGCGTATCTTAATAATCGATAATTAAGAGTGTTTAATTGACCAACCTAACAGCCCTAATATCACAGTTAAGCAAATTAAGAAAAAAAATAAAATAACATCGACTCATTTGCCGACTGAAATGCAGCATTCAATTGCGAAGACTTGAAAGTTCATAGGATGGTGAACTTTTCCAATGTTGTTATCATTTCATTGACTTTTTTTATTAATTAATCAGCAATAATTGATAATTAATTTTTTTTTTGAGCTGGCTTTACTTTGTTGTGACAGATTGCGAATATCGCAAAATTGTTTGAGGCAGGCAACATAACTATTTGTTATTGTGTATTTTTTACTTCATCTCTCATTTTATATTTTATATTATTTATGAAAAAAAATATTAATTATTAAAATATTTAAAAAAAATATATAATATATAAAAAAATATGAAATAAAAAAATATATATAATAAAATAAATGATCCGAATTAAATTTTATAAACAAAACCTCATAATAACATTAATTAAAAATAGATAATTTTAATAGAAAAATATGTAAGATTTTTAGTTATATTTAAAATATTTTATATTTATGATTTGAGTGTCTTGTTAATTCATATTTAATTTTCTCTTAAAATAATTTATTATGTAATATTTAAATATTTAATTATTTTCATCAAATTTTGTGAGTTGCATATTTGTGGTTAAAAATTAATAATTATTTTGATCTTGAAAAAATATAAATATTGAATGATTATTTTAATCGGATTATAATTAAAAATTAATAGAATTTTTTTTTTTTATCTTTTAATAATATTAAAATAATATGTATATACTATAAAAATACATTAAAATCAATTTATTAACGCTTA
Organism: Aleurites moluccanus; assembly: GCA_948193065.1. Lineage (NCBI taxonomy): Eukaryota > Viridiplantae > Streptophyta > Magnoliopsida > Malpighiales > Euphorbiaceae > Aleurites > Aleurites moluccanus. The sequence goes on from CANXYC012739013.1 coordinate 27,216, forward strand.
ATAGATTTAAGTAAAATAAAATCGTGATTGACACATTAAAAAAAATAAATCATGATAGTTTTTATGTTTGGTTATGAAATAAATTTCTCCAGAGTGATGGGTCATAATTACCGGGGTAGGCTTCACTTTACCATTTTGGGTCAACTCAAGCCTATTAATTCATACTAGGCACTGATCAATTCAAGAGGGGACCTTTTCAGTCGTGAGTTTTTGTCAAAAAGATGAATATGTTTACGTGCAATTTGGGCTGTTTCCCATCATATAATCTATTCCGCCATCTAAACTTTGATCTTGTGGTAGGATTTAAGATGAGGTATTTTAGTCTCATATTAAATTATAATATTTGATTTAGTTATCAATTTAATATATGATATATTTATAATTAATATTTATAAATTTAAATTCTTAGAATGATTTCAATACTATTAAATAGAAAATTTATTGATTAGATATTCATACTTAAATTCGATATTCGAAGTCAAATTATAAATTATTTTTTTTTATTTATCAATTTCTTAATTTTAGGATGCACGATTTATTTTTAATCAGATAAAAAAAAAATTTAATATAATTCGTAAAAATTAATCTTGATACCACTTAATATTAAGTAAAAAATTATTGATTGTAAATACATAATTTTAAAATTACAATAAAATTCTTTATTTTTTTAGTTAAAATTAATTTTAAACAACAGGAAGAATCATTTTCTCTCAATTATTATCTATGCAATTACTTAGTATAGCCTCCTAATTATAACAATTCTCCAATATAATTGATCTCATTGAGGACATTAGTATAGCCTCCTAATTATAACAATTCTCCAATATAATTGATCTCATTGAGGACACTTTTTTTTTTTTTTAAAAGAAAGAAAATATATTAAATTATATCAAGCAACTTCTTAGATAAGATATCCTATAAATATCATGAAAAAGCAAACCTAAAATTTCATAAAAAAGAAATATCGAAATAATACAATTCATAATTAATTTTAGATCTCAATTGAGTAAGTCAATCCGCATTTTAATTCATTTCTCTATAAATATGATTAATCTGAACTCTCTATTATTTTATCAAGAGATGTTTAATATTCTTGACAGTGTAATATAATCGTTAATTGAGACCACCTTCTTGTTTACCATTTCAACCACAATAGCATTATCACATTCTACTACAACATTTCTAATTCCTTTGCTCCATGCAAAAGACAAGCCAATATACACTCCCCACAATTCTGCTATCACAATCGAAAAGGTGCCCAAGTTTACTGTAAAACCTCCTATCCAATCCCCAATATAGGAACGAATTAGGCCTCCAGCAGAAGCCAAGCCTGTTACACCCCTTAAAGACCCATCTGTATTGATCTTGCATCTCCCCACCGGTGGTGGACTCCAACCAATCCAGGCAGTGTTCCTTCTTGTAGTGCCTCCGTTTATAGAAACCTCCAAAGTTTGTGCCTGCTGAGCTTCTTTAACAAAATGTCTAACTATCTGAATTAGATCATAAAATAGAGCTTCTATTGAGGACGCATTTTGATAGACTTCTTTTTGTTAATATTGGCATATTATCAATAATTTTCCACAAGAAGAAATTGTCAATGATTCATAAAATAGAGCTATTCAGCATTATTTGAATTTATATCTTCACTCTATTGATAAAAATCAAGGCCCGATTTGCAATATCAATCAGTCCCCATGTGCTCAAACAAAATTAAGGGCACCATGGCATGACTTATTCTTCTATGGTCCATTGTCTTCAATACAATAATTAAACATTTATTATAGTATGTAAAAGTCCAATTGAGAGTTGACCCATTCAAGTGGAAAAAATGGAAAATTTCCAACTACCCATTTAAGGGACAAGTCCTTTTTTTCTTTTTTAGATAAAACGGGGAAAAACCCAAAAACAAAACAAAAACTCAAGGGACATAAATCCTTCTGCTCCATCCCACATTCATAGTATCTAGCTGAAGCAACAGCACTAAACCAGCAGGAGGACTTATAAACTCTTGGAGACCCAAAGACAGTGAACAAGTTAGGTTTGCCTTGAAATCAGCTGCAAAGTTGCTTTCTCTATAAATTTACATTAACTAGACCAATTATTTTCTTCCCTCTCTTATTATTTGTTTTTTCCTTCCCTCTAATTTGGTTACATGATTAGAATCAAATGTTCAATTAACAATTTAATTAGCGTACTTATGAAAGTTCAAGGAAGGAATTAGTTGTTAGATTGTGGAATTGTACAAATGTACATTACATAAAAAAATAAGATGTGGAAAATTTACCAATTCAATAACTATAAGTCTATGGACCATGCCATGCCAATGACCAAGAGTTTTCTAAAATATATTTTCTAAGCTTACACGCTAAACAAAATTTTTTTATTAATATTAATTTGATTATTAAATTTTAATAAATTTATTGTTTTAAGGGCATAATTATCAGAAAAGTGGCTATTTTTATTTTTATTTTTTGAATTTTCTATCCAATAACAATTATGAAATTATTTCCCATTATTCATATTTAAACATGCTAACATACTTGTAATTTCTGTCTGGCAAAAAAAAAAAATATAATAAATCTTTGATATGTTTTCAATAATAATTATAACTATATATGAAATATTAATTAATTAATAAAAAATAAACTCTAATTACATAGTTGATTAAGAATAATATATATTCTCTATTTTTTTAATGTCTCATATTATATATCATGTCTTTATTCATACGTCATATGTGAAAAATTATTGATTATTAAAATATTTTATAAATAAATAATATAATTTATAAAGAAAATAAAAAATAAAAAAAAAATACATAAAAGCATAAAAGATTTAGACTGAATTAAGCGAGTATATTATTATAAATATAATAACTTTTAAAATAAACCACTTATTATTTACACCTGTTGGATTGACGGTAAAAATATGGATCTTTAACTAGAATTTAAGTTTCTTGAGTTAAAAAATTAGACGAGGAAAGAATTTTACCCTAATTTCACTCTACTCAAATTTAAATTAATCACCAATTAATGTGATTATTGAAAAAAAATAATAATAATTTCACTCTCCAATGTATGTCTTTTCTCGGTAATAATAATTTCACCCTCCTAACATATTCTGCACTGAATTTTGAATATTTTAAAAGAAAAATACCGTTACCATGTGCAACTAAACAATGTCTAATCCAAATAATGTTTCCTATTAAAATTACAAAATTAACCTTATATTATAAAAAAAATTTAAATAAAAACTTTATATTAAAATTAATACTAATTCTAAAACTCGTCACCAAGAAAAACTAAAGGGACAGTTGTCTAGAGGTAATCGAAGACGCGTTGGGGACTAAAAATAACTTTAGTCAATAGGAAAACGATAACTTTGTTAATCTATATAGTAACGCCGGAAACGGCTCTTTATTTCTCTCTCTATATCTGTAAGTTATAGAGAAGAAGAACAGAGCCATAAAGAAAGAGAAAGGCAAACTTTTTTAGTTTTTATTGATACCCTTTTGCTTTATCTCTGTTTTTAATTAAGTTTCTGAGTTTGTTTGTTAATTTTGGATATTATTTTTTTAAGGTCATCTCTTTTTGTTGTTTGTTTATAAAAACAATTCAATTTTAGAGGAGAGAGAGAGAGTGTGTTTGACAATTAACGGGTAAATTTGCTGGGTGGCGCGGAGGAGAACCGGAGATCGGGGGTGAAGCCACCTATTGAGGCAGAGAAGAGCGAGAGTTTACAGTTTTGCTCATCTGGTCACCCTTTTTCTGGGAGGCTTGTATTGGACTTTTTGGTCATTTGGTTAAAGCTGATCTGGTTTTTGAAGCATTTTCGGAAGTGGGTTTTTGAGATTGGTGGGATTTGAAGGAGATTAGAAAGAGAAGAGAAAAAAAAAAATGTGGTGGATGATGGGTGAAAATGGTGGACATTATTGCTCCAAAAAGACCGATGATATTTGCGGTGATGTTTGTGGCCAGGTACGGTAATTTTTTTTTTTAAAATTCATTTGTTTGATTTGTTTTAATGTCTGCTTAGAAACCAATTGATCTGTTCATTCTGGCTTTTTTACAACTGGGTTTTGTTCTGTAATCACAATTGAAAGGAAACATATCTGAATTTTGGATCTCTGATTTATTTTATTTAATCCCCTGTTTATTTGATGAGGAATGAATTTTTCAAAAAAAAATTGGTTATTACAATGCAATTTTTTTTTTTTGGTATTTTTGGGGAGTTTAGTATCTACTACTATGGTTGTTTGAATTCTAAATTCCTTTTGGCATTTTGCAAATAATATATATATATATATTTGTTTGTTTTTCTTTGAAATTCATCTGTTCATATATATATAAAACATTTGTTTAGTTTTTTATTTTAAATTGCTGGTATGGTGATTTGAATGTCAAGGTTGAAAATTTTCATTCTGAGATGATGGGTTTGGGAATGTGCTTTGCTTGATTTATTTTATTTTTTTAAAGAAATTATTGTTTAAGAGAACAGAAGCAAAATGCAGATGCTGGTGTCATTGCAATCTGCTTCTTTAAATTTTTTTTTTTTTTTTACCCTATTGGAAACAATTACTATAAATGTCTTTCCTTTTTCTGGTTTCTGGTCGTCTGCGAAACTTGTTAAAAAAAAAAACCCAAAGATATTTTGAAGCATCTTTGAAAAATAAGCCATCTTTAAGTAATTATCTGTGCCTTCTTTCATCCTTTACTGGAATTAAAGAGAGTGCTACTCTTTGCTGAAAAGAAAGTGGAAAAAATTGCTGCTTCCTTTCTTTTTTTCCTTTTTAATGTGGTTATCTGCGGTAAATTTTCCTATGAACTTTTTATGGTTATCGAAATTTCATGGATAGGAAATTATTCTGCTTCATATTTTCTTCTGAGATGATATCAAGTCATGAAACTGAACTCCTTTTATCTTGCAGGACTCAGGCCGAGTTTTGAGCATGTCCAGAATCCGCTGTATCCTCCGCGGCATCGATTTAAAGACCTATTTATTTTTATTCATCCTTGTGCCAACATGTGTCTATGGTATTTATGTGCATGGACAGAAGATCTCCTACTTCCTACGGCCACTGTGGGAAAAACCTCCTAGAAGCTTCAATGAAATTCCACATTATTATCATGAGAATGTGTCGATGGAAAACCTCTGCAAGCTCCATGGCTGGAAGATTCGTGAGTTTCCAAGACGTGTTTATGATGCGGTGTTATTCAGTAATGAGCTGGATATTCTGACTGTACGATGGAAAGAATTGTACCCTTATGTCACACAGTTCATTCTTCTGGAGTCTAATTCAACATTTACTGGCAGTCCAAAGCGTCTCTATTTTGCCAACCATCGAGATCAATTCAAATTCATTGAGTCCAGATTGACTTATGGAACTGTTGGAGGGAGATTTAGGAAAGGAGAAAACCCATTTGTCGAGGAGGCATATCAGCGAGTGGCTTTAGATCAGCTTATCAAAATGGCTGGGATATCTGACGATGACTTGTTGATAATGTCAGATGTAGATGAGATACCAAGCCGGCATACTATCAACCTCTTGAGATGGTGTGAGGACATACCTTCAATTCTTCACCTTGGACTGAAGAATTATCTCTACTCATTTGAGTTTCTTGTGGATAATAACAGCTGGAGAGCTTCAGTTCATAGGTATCAACCAGGCAAGACACGGTATGCACATTATCGCCAGGCGGATGACATTTTGGCAGATGCAGGGTGGCACTGCAGCTTTTGTTTCCGTCGAATAAGCGAGTTTATATTCAAGATGAGAGCTTACAGCCATTATGATAGAGTCCGATTCAAGCGTTTTTTGAAGCCTGAAAGAGTCCAGAAAAAAATCTGTCAGGGTGCTGATTTATTTGATATGCTTCCAGAGGAGTACACGTTCAAGGAAATCATTGGAAAAATGGGACCAATTCCTCATTCTTACTCGGCTGTTCATCTTCCATCATATCTATTAGAAAATGCTGATGAGTATAAATTTCTCTTGCCTGGGAATTGCATGAGAGAAAGTGGGTAATTCTCTTAGACGACTTTTTCAATATATGCTTCTGTAAAGCTTAGGCAGAGAGGTGCAGCTTGTGTAACTCCTGTATGAAGGTCCAAGTGAACATCGTGACGACTGTGATGTGTAACTGCTGCAGTCCAACTAAACTTGACACATCCTTTAGAGAGTTGGGCAAATTGTTGGATTTTCTAGGTCAGATTATGTATATAGCTTTCTTCTGGATTTGAGGTTTTATCCATTTGGCACCTGGTTCGGAACTTGCTGTGATGGTAACGGCCAAGTCATTTCTGGGTGTTTGTGTACTTCCTGGCATTGGTAGAACTTGATTCTCCAAGTACTCAAAAACATAGTTTGAAGGTTCCTTTAATTTCCCCATATAGGGAAAGTTTTGTTCTGATACAATTTATTCTTTCATGTCATTAACACCATGATTCATTATATTTGATTGCATTTAGATCTGTTATTGATCAAAATTCTGCTTTTGCCTTTGCTATTGTTTCCAGTTTTCCTATTTAATTCAATTTTAGTTCCTTATTTGTTAGCACGGCAGGGAGACGAGGGGGGGCAGAAATAGGTGGCGCCTCCTTGTCTCCATACATGATTGATTGGAGGGGGGAGATCAGAAACTATAAGAATATGATATGGATGAGAACAAAGAACCAGTACAGGAACATGCTGCAAGATTCCATTTGTCCAGTTGGTTTTTGCAAAATTTCTTTGCCTGTTAAAACTGGTAATTCAATGTCATGATAAAAAGATTACCGTTAAGCTGTCATTTACTTGATATTGATCAGACCAGAAATGTCGGGTACTTTTGGTTTGGTTTGTGGACAATAACAATAAATGGTTTCCCAAATCTGATTGAACTTTGAGAAGTAGGTCATTGCCTCTCTGGCAATGAAGCTGGCACCGGATGATATGCCAAGTTCATATATTCCTTTGCACTGTACGATCAACTTCTAAGCTCATGGTGGTGGTGGCACCTGGGCCCTACTTTTTGGGTGCTTACCAATTATTTTATTCTATGTTAATAATAATAGAAAAGGGGAGAATATATGTGTGTGTGTGTATTTTATCAGCATTTTGGCTGGAAGAGCAGGGCAGAATTGGCATTGAAACATCAGGTGGTTGTGATTAAAAATGCAACTGGGTCCTATACCACGTTCCATGAACATGATCATATTTATTCTGAAAATGCTCTATCTAGGGATATAAGATGCATCGAGTAATAAAATCGGATAGAATTCCTTGTGAAATGTGTTTGCTTTTTATGTTGCGAACGTAGCCTTTTTCTCCATAGTTTCATTCATTCTAATTAATTAAGCAGTTAGTTTTCTTTATTTGCAAAACAATTGCTATCACGAGGCGACGCTTCTGATTTGAAAAATTTGATGCTTTTATCTCATTTCGAATTTTAGTAAGTAGAGTAAACAACTCTTGCAAATTGAAACTAAGAACAAATACTACTAAGAACTAATACTGCTATGTAGGGTGAATGATAAATCGATCAAATTGATTAAATTAAATTAAAATTGATAATATCAAACAAAACTTAAATTATATATATATATATATATTTTACCTTTTATTATTATTATAATTAAATATATTTTATTTTACTTTATACACAATCAAATTTTTAATCTAATATTAATTTAGAATTTAAAAAAATTGACTATTTATAAAAATTAATTAAAAATAAATAAAAAAATAATTTAATTCTTGAGAAAAATATAAGTTTTAGATGTATTAATTAATATAATATATAAGTATTGTGTTATATAATATTAAATTTTTTCTAATTTTTTTTTTATTAATATTTTATAGGTATTTTTTCTTAAATTTATATAAAATAATGATGATTTATAAGAAAATATATTTGGTTTAAAAGTGATTAACCGAAAGTATTCAAACCGAATCATATCGATAATTTAACTATAGTAATAATTTGATTTGATTTAGTTTGAAAATTTTTTAAACAAAAAATATTAATTTGATTTAATAATAATCTTTCAAATCAATCAAATCTAATCAATATCACCCCTGCTGCTCTGCTTCTTACTCTATGAATTTGCAATATTCTCTATTAGGGTAAATTAAAGTAAAACCATTAAGATTTGTTTTAATTAGCACTTTTAATCTCAAATCAACTAAAAAAAAGTTAATTATTAAAAAAATTAAACTATTCTGCGAAATTATAATTTTATCATAAATTAAAAATTTTGATAATTCAATATATATATTTTCAATTTTTAACAAATTTAGCACGAAACGTAAATTTGGTAAGATGTTCAGTGTCAGAGTTGACGTGGCATGCTGACATAGTATTTTTTATTATTTTTTGCCATGTCAATATTTGATTATGAAATTAAATCGAATTAATTGAACTAAATTAAGTCAAATCGAACATGAATCGGTCAGTTCGATTCGGTTTTTCAAATTTCAATTTGTTTCGGTTAATATTTTTTGAAATTTTGATTTTTTTTATTTGATTTGATTTTCTTTAAAAAAAACTGAATAAACCAAAATATGTCGATTTAGTCTGAATAACTTACTTTTTATTTGGTTCGATTTTTGAGAATCAACCGAATTGTATTTTTAATAAATAATTTTATGGTTATTTTATTCAAATTTTTCAGAATAGAACCGGTTAAAGAACGAGTGAAGACAAAAGGGTCAAAGAGTCAGAAGTTCGATCAAAATCAAACCAATTAAACCGAGAAACAATCGATATACAAATATAAATATATATAATTTGACATTTATTATATATATGACGAAAATAAATATAATTTAGCATTTATTATTTTTGATCAAAAATAAAAAAAATTTAAAAAATAAAAAAAAATCCTTATCCGCTCGAACCAAAAAAATCAATCCGATTTGATCAATTCACCGTTTTTTAACCTTTTTAATCTCAAATCAACTAATTAATTATTAAAAAAATTAAACTAATTGCGCATCACAAACTAAAAATTTTGACAATTCGGTACATGTATTTTTAATTTTTGACAAATTTAGCATGAAACATAAATTTAGTGAAATGTTCGATGTCAGAATTAATATGACATGCTGATATAATATTTTATTATTATTTTTTTGTTACACCAGCATTTGCTGATTATGAAATTAAATAGAAATAATTGAATCAAACTAAATCAAACTGAGTATGAATCCATCAGTTCAATTCATTTTTTCAATTTCGGTTTGCTTTGGTTAATTTTTTTTTATTCTATTTGATTTTCTTTAAAAAAAAATTAAATAAACTAAAATATGTCGATTTAGTTTGAATAATTTATTTTTTATTTAGTTCGATTTTGAGAAGCAACCGAATTGTATTTTTAATAAATAATTTTATAATTATTTTATTCAAAATTTTCGGAACCAGACCAATTAAAGAACCGATAAAAACAGAGGATCAGAGGTTCGATAATTAAACTGAAAAAATCCGGTATATATATATATATATATATATTTTTTATCAAAAATAATACATGTCAAATTATATATATATATATATATATATATATATATATATAATTTGACATTTATTATATATATGATGAAAATAAATGTAATTTGAAATTTATTATTTTTGATTAAAAATATATAAAAATAAATAAAAATTAACCTGGTCAAACTGAAAAAATCGATCCAGTTTAATCGATTCACTGGTTTTTTAACTGGTTTTTTGGGGACGAATTTTTATGGCTGATCGGACTGGTTCTTGGTTTAGTTTTCGGTTTCTCCTGTTTGACCGGCTGGTTTGGTCTGATTTTTACAACTATGATTTTATTTCAGTCAAGTTTTTGAGAGTTTTGATTCAGTTCAAACGGAACCAACCAATTTCTCACCTTTTTATTTCTTTTAATTTTTTTTTCTTAGTTATTCAATACCAAAAATATTGATATGTTAAAATTAATTAGGTTAGGTTTGGTTATTTAGTTTTTTTTTTTAAAATCAAAATAATCGAATCGAATCAAACTGAAATAAAAAACAAGTTATTCTAATTCAACTGATATATTTTGTTCGGTTATTTAAATAAAATAGATATAAAATTATTAAATATATATATATTGGTCGGTTTAGTTTATTAGATTTACTTTTGAAGAAAACCAAACTGAATAAAAAAATCAAAATTTAAAAAAAAAATTAATTGAATCAAACCAAAATTTAACGATTTCAAATCAAAATAAATTTTTATAAATCGTTATTATTTTATAATAAAGTTAACGAAAAATAATGATAAAATATTAATAATAAAAAAATTTCAAAAATAATTTAATATTATATAACTCAAAATTTGTTTATTCCATTAATTAATATACCTAAAACTTATATTTTTCTTCTCAAAAATTAATTTTTTTTTATTTATCTTTAATTAATTTTTATAAATAATATTTTTTAAAATTTTAAACTAATATTAGATTAAAAAAATATAATTATATATAAAATAAAATAAAATATATTTAATTATAATAATGGTAAAAAACTATATATATATATATAATTTCGATTTGAAATAGGAAAAAAAATGTTCAAATCATGAATTAAATTGAATTTTCGGTTTACTCTATTTTTTAAACCAAATCAAATTAAATAAATTGTGAAACCATTAATTTCAGATTGATTTGATAAGTTTAATTCAATTTGGTCAGTTTGATTGGTTTGGCTTCCATCCTAACAGTGATATTCCTTCAAAAACAAAAAAGGCAAAAAAAAAAAAAAACACAGAAGTTTTAGAAAGAATGTGAATCATGTCCAACTTTTGCTTTAATCATAATGCATTTTAATCCTGAAAAAGATTAATATCCACTCAAATTGGAGAATACAACTAGAGAAAATGCATACCTGCAATTATTTAGAAAAAAAGATTGGAATTACCTTTAAAACATGAGAATTAGATGCAATCTTTGAATATTTAATGGAAAAAAAAAATTGAACTTGAAGCCTATAAATATCACTTTGATCCACGAAGAAATGCATAGCCAAGAAATTTAACTCCAATATTTGTTACTAATTATACATCAAAAATAACAAACATGAGAAACTTTGAATTCCAAAAACAGAGCTTTTCCTTGCAAGAAGAAGAATCACGGTACTCAGAAAGTGAGTATTATAGTCATAGCTCTGGCATGGGGATGGTGCGTAGTCCTTGCACTTCTAACAAGCCTTCAAAGCACAAAACCATGTTTAATAATGGAAGCAATGCCCTGCACCACAATGGTTGGAATGCCAACTCCAATTTTCACTTCAACCATGCCTCAGCTGGCAAAAAGGGTGATACCCTTTTTACAGAGGATGCTCAATTCAGGACTAGTACTACTCACCTGCCAGTGCATTCTCCTGCACAGGTTGTGAGAGTGAAGGAAGTTTGGTATGAACAAAGCAGTTGGGGCATTGATGGTGGACAGATGCAAACTTTTAATGAAAACTTCAATTGCAGGTTCAATAATGGCTGCAAGAATTTCTAATGGGCAGAGGTTTAACAGAGAGGGGGCATACAAGGAGCAAACATTTTCATCAAAAATAAAATTGTGCTTCTTGGCTAGTGTCTTGTAACCTCTCTTGATGTCCACTTATTAAACTACCATGTCTGTTTTAGTTTTATGTTGCAACTCATCAAAAACTAAGAAATAAGAATTGATTGCGTAAATAAAATGACTGTTTAGTTTAATCATCGAGTAACTGTCTCGTAAGCACTTGATTACTAGGCTATATGCGGCGGGCCGCTCATTGGTTTGTTGATCCACCACCTACAACTTGTTCTAGATACTGGTTGGCAGTAAAATTTGAAAACATTTAGCATATGTTGCTTGAACCTAACTTCCTTGCACAAGCAAACAAGCCAATTGATTCAAATCACAAAATCTGTTCTAAATTCACCAGAATTTGACTTCAAAGATTCTCAAAAACGACACATTAAATTTGGATTTTTCTATGCCATACAGTTTGGCCTCCATTAATAAGTTTATGGTCACATGGAGATTATCCTACACTAACATAGGATATTCGAAGAAAAGCATAAAGATATATAAAGATGCTTGCTTTAGAAATTTCCAAGTAATATCAATTCAACCTGGTCTAGATACATGCTTGTCTCTTTACTTTCCGGATTCTTTAGGTCACCAAAGTTCGCTTGAAATTTCATTTTCCATGTCAAAAGGTGAAGGTATTAGATTCAATCTTATCATTTGGGAATAAAATTGAACTATAAAAACCCAGTTCATTACACAAGAGTTATATATACACAATTGATACCATACCAGAAAAAAAAAAAATCATATATCGGTTTCAAAACTTTCCCATAACCAAACAATAGTGACTGAAAATGTCCTTCTGGAGTTCTAGTAACGATACCAAGAACCATCACCATCATCAACATCATGATGCCAAAAATCCCAAAAATTGGGAGGCCTCAAATGAGAGATTCCAGGGCGCTGCAGCTTTCAACAATGGCTATGAGTATTTTCCTGATGCTCCCCTGAAGAATTATCAAGATCAAGAACATGAGAAACCACTTGTTTGTGTTAAAGTTGGTAATCAAGAGATCTGTAAAGAAAGTGTTGATGATGTTACTGAGGAGTTCATTAAGCTTGAGCATAAAAGGTTTGGATATAACAAGTGGATGAGCACAGGCTGAAAGATTTAGAAAGGGAAATTTTTTAGCTACACCAGGTGTATCTACATCATCAATCACATTAAATGAATTTCATTGTATAAATGAAATTAATACTTTTATGTAGCTGTCAAACACTTGATATTGCTGAAGTTTTTTCCACTACGAGTACATACATATGATATGATGAGCTTGGGTAATTCCTACTCAAATATAAATAAAACCCATATGTATTAATTTATGGTTTCTCAAAGTAAAGAACTTTGGGTACTGACTTTTCTTCTTTTCATTGGTCTAATATTCCAATTTATCAAAGTGACACTTTGTCCTTGTGATATTTTGAATTTATATTGGATCTTTAATAAAATTCCCAAGTAGTATGTGTTTGCATGGTTTCTTTCACTGGTTCCTTTTATGTTGAATGTTCTAATAATTGAATGACACTATTCACAGTGACAAGCCAAAAAAGTAAATACCTTAATTAGTGTTAATGATAAAATGAGATTTTTTTAAAAGAGAACGTAAGAATTAACAAGATTAATTAATGTCAAATCTTCTGCCCAATACTGAAAGGAAAAAAGAAAAGGTTTTGGTTGCTTAATTATGAATGTAACCCTGCTAATTGAATTGAACTTATAAATGTGATAATATATTTTTTATTCAGAACTTCAATTACACACATCAATTGGCAATGAGATTGAGATGTAATGAATCTTTGAGCAAAGAGCCAACAACAATGCTTTAATGTAAGGTTAACTTAAGGCTACAGGCTGCGTCAACCTCTCTTTCTAATTTTCCGAGGCCCAAGCTCATCAATCTTGAGCTCTGTTGACATGAAAGTTTTGGATTTTTCAGATCACCTAAAATGTGCTGGTCGAGTGGCAATCGATAATCCATTACAGCAGTTTTAGGACCCAGCAGTGCTATTCTAGTTGATTTTAACACTTTAACTAACAAAACAAAACAAAGAAACTTCCTGGAACCTTGCATTTTTTGTCCCCTACTTAGTTGTAGGGTCTTCTTCATAGTTATAGTCCATGTGTATAGGAAGCTCCTTTTTCAGTGAGATGATATCCATATTTGTATTTGATAGTCTCTGCTTTGTGGCAGAATATCTTTGAAGAGACAATGGCATCTTTTAATATATATATCCTAAATAAAGTGAAACTAATATTTAAGTAAGTTGTAGAATAAATGTAAGAGACATAAGAAATAAAGCAAGATTGTCATGTAAATATTATATGATATAATCATATAATCTTTCACTAACCTAATTTTGCTCAAAAATCAAACACAAAACAAAGCAAACCAAATTAAGCCAACAAAAGTGAAGCAAAAAAGAAAAAGAAAATATCTCCCACTCCATCAATAAAAAAAAAATAAAAAAAAAAGAAGAAAAAGAGAACCTTAACATCCATAATCCATTTAAGGACAAAAAATTAGCATAAATCTAGAGAATAGATCGACAAAGAGGACAGGTACTATGTTTATTGTCAAACCACTTGTCCAAACACCTTTTATGGAAGAAATGCTTACAAGATACTAATTCACTCACTTCTTCTTCAGCTTCAAAACCACATAAACATACACAACATTCCATCACCGGAGAACCACCGCAACTACCGCCATTACTACTGTAATTGAAAGACTTGAATGGGGTAATTGAAATTCTTCTCTCTCTTGCATTTTCTTGAGAAAATCCAATAGGGTCTTGCTGATTATTATTATAATATTGTGGATTCCAATTTGCACCCATTATTTGAAGCAGAGACCTAATCATGTTCTTCAATAAAGCTACTGATAAAACTGTATTCATTACAAGAACTGGTAAAACCCCTTCAGCTGCACTAGGAAAACTTGACAAACCCATTAATTAAATTAACTTAATTATGATTTTCCAACAAAACCCACAAAATAAAAAATCAATTTTAGAGAGAGAGAGGAGAATAATATTAGCAAGAATTAGAAGAACTTGAAAACAAAAAAACAGAGGAAGGTCATATAAATAAACAGAGAAAGAGGCTAACTAACTAGCTAGTTATAATGTTAACCATAGTTAGGTAAATTTTGGGAGAGTACACGTGTGTGACACGTGTAGGGTTTGTAAGAGATGTAATTGATAGGTAAAGTGATGAAGTTGAGTAATTTAGAAGAGGACACGCGTGCTTTCAAGAATTGTGGGTGGCGAAGGAGGTGGCGCCTGGTGGCAAGTGCCGAAGTTTCTTGATTCCTTGGAACCGCGTATGGCTTGACCCCTTCCCTTTGATTTTTTGGTTTTTCTGGCCTACTTTGCCCATTAATTAAGTGAATTTATTTTTATTTATTTATTTATCATATTTAATTTTTAAAATTAGATCATAAATATTATGAATCTTTTAATATTATCGCGAACTCATAATAATCTACATAATTCTATTTATCGTGCTACATCATCAATCTCAATTTATAAATAAAATTACTTATAAAAATAAATTATTTCTAAAATTGACTTAATTTATTTATTAATATAATTAATACTGTGAATTTTAATTTAATTAGTAAATATTAATAATTTATCAAAGTTTAGAATTAAATTTTAAAAAAATTTTGAGCTCGAATTAAGAATAAAAAATCTCAATTTTATCAGACTTGATTAAACTAAAATTACTCCAAAAAAAATGAAGGGTTTCAAATTGTATTTTTTAGAGAATTCATTTTATTTGAGTTGATGCATATTTACTTTTTTTACTTATGAATGTCTTAAAAATTTAATCAGTTAGTTAAATTAATGAATAATTTGATTCAATTTATTTTTTTATTTAAAAATTAAATCAGTTTTTGTGTGGAATATTTAAAATTTTTCATCTTCAATTTAATTACAAGAAAATAATTTTAATTTGATATTTTATTATTAGAACATTTCTTTTAAAATCTACATTTCATTTCAAGCATTAGTATTTAATTCATTGATTGATGTGTTATATAACGGAAGAACCTTTATTGGTTCTCAAATTCTCTCACTTTCCTCAAGAAAATCTCTTAGGATTATGATTTATGATATTTATTGGCCAAAAGGAAGTTAATCATTGCACGCCAACCTTTTTCAGACAATCAGTCAAACCTAAAATTTTCAATCACATAGGAAACCTAAAAATACCCACCTCAGTAAAATACTTTTCCCCACCTGCAACATGCTGGCTGTTAGTTAGCATGGCAAACTCACTAATGGCACCAGGAATTTTCTAGCATCTTATGGAAGATTTAACTATAAACCCAACAAAAAATTTAAATTAAGAGACGGTTTCTTAAGGGTATGACACTCTTTATAAAAATTATAATTCAAATATCAATCAATCCGACATTGATTTAATGTCGAAGATTCAGAAATTTCGAATTTAAACTTCCAATAGAGTATTTAATGGAGAAAAAGAAACACAACCAAGCCTGAATCAATTGAAAAAAAGAAGGGATTTATATGGAGAAATGATGTTAACAAGTAAACAAAATTATTTTACAAGGGAATTATTTATTCTCTCTCCTCTGAAAACTCTACATGGGTTTAAGATGCATTTTGGTTCACAGGTGAAAAATTATCATAAGTAAGAAATAACTGTTATAGCTATAATAACAGATTTTACTAACGTATGTGAAACCTCAAGTGAACTGCGTCGCAATGATAGTAGTGTACACTCAGCTTCTATAATATCTCTCCCCCTAATGAGCAGTGGAATTTGAAGACTCGATTGCCTTTTCCCTGAAATATGCATTTTCTGCATTTGTCATCCTGTTTTGGAACATAGTCCACTCCTTCCTGCACCTCTCCCTCACCTGCCACCAAAAGACTGCTCAGAAATTTTCATAATCAAGTTCATTTTACATCTGCAAGTACACGAGTAAAGTTCCATACACACAAAGTCATAATTGTTCAATGAGAAAGCTTGTTAGTCGGGAAAAACAATTCTACTTGGCCACTTAATCCCAATCCCATATCAAATGTGCCACAATTAATGATTTTTCAGAAAAGATCAATATGAAAATATCTCTATTTACATTACTATGCACATGGAGTGTCTGATAAGGAGTCTAATAATGACTGTAACCTAAAAGACTTTTCCAACACAGAGAGACCTAGAATTCACAGATATAAGCCACAGGAAAAAAAGAGAGAAGAATTTAAGTAAAAATGAATTGCATACCCCTTGCCATGGTGCCTTCCCATTTTGTGACTCGCCCTAGCAAAAGTAACCAAGTGTATAGTATTTCATTCCACCATAATCAATGACAGAATGGTAAAGAAGAATAATTGACCAAAATCAGTGATTTTCCTTTACCTGATTCCCAAGTGAAGGAACAGTTTGATGAACAATCCATTGAGAATCTACAACTCCTATCTTCTCATGTGCAGGCTGTTTTTAAGAGTAATGTAATTCAGCAGTTGAGTGTTCTCGTGACAACACCAGTGAGAAATCAAAAGATAAATAAATAAATAAAAAAAGACAGAAGTAGGCCACTTACCTCTACACATCTTCTTAGAGCAAAGTCAAGACCCCATCCGTGGACCAAGTCATTCTGCAAATTCCAGTGTAGGGCAATCAACGAGATAATCAAAGGGGGAAAAAAAGAGAGAGAAAGAAGTCTAATGAGCGATGAAGGTAATTAGACAAACACAATGCTTGCACACCTGAATCATATGCCACACACAGCGCCATGCATTTCGTGAAAACACTGTAGCCATGATCTCAACAAACCTGCATTAACAGAGGACAAACTCTTTACACATTTTACACTGCTGTAAATGACGCAGGACAATAAAGGGTATAATATAACAACGGTCAAAAGTTCATACGCTGCACATGGTGGTAGATGTGGGTCAGTGCACCAGCCTGGTTTCTCTTCTGTTATTCTGACAGGAATTCAGAGGAAAAGATATAAAATTAATTCATCATTTACCATAATTATTCTTTTTTAAAACAAATATGCGGGTACGCTATCATAATTGTGCTTTTTAAAACAAATATGCAGGTATGCTATCATTCTTACTTGTGAACTTCACGATCACCTCTTCTCTTTGTCATCTGCCAGGTTAACCCTTTGTTAGGTTCCAAACCAGGCTGTGAAATCTCCAAGCCATACTTCTTCACCAGTTTTAAATACCTGGAATTGCATAAATCACAAGAAGTTTTTAGTCTGAATAAATAAAATAGACATAAAAAAGTGCTATTTCATATCTAATACTCACTCCTCTGCATTGAAATGCTCTACTCCCAGGTCTTCATCCCAGATAAATATGTAGTCATATGGTGCAACAATGTCAGGATGTAAAAATCGCTTGGCATACCACCTAAGAAAATTGCAGAGAATTTAAGCTTACAAGCATTTTTCAAAGAAATCAGTAATAATTATATTTATGCTATTAAGACTTTTAACCTGCTGCTAGTTAAAATTGCAATTGCTCCTTACCATTTGGTCTGCTTCCGAGCACTCACATGAATAGCCCTCTTGGACCACTCAAATTCATCCCATTCACTCACCCGTCCATCATAATGGAATAGGAGGATTGTGAAGTTCTCTGAGAACTACAAGAGGACACATTCAGATACATACTAAATACAGCACAAGAGTGCTCATGAACACATGCGTGTATGTGCATACACAGGCAGGGACCAACCTTTCTAACGTTTGCATCAATATTCTTTCTCTGATCATAACCAACAGTGAAGGTAACAAGATATTTTGGACTACTGGTCAAGTCCTGCAGATACAAACTTGATCAAATATCTCAAGATTTCAATTAAAGAGTACCTAGATGTTACATTTCAATAACAGATTATAGCTTGTCATGTTATTTAATTGGCCAAATCAATTGATTAACAGAGAGAAATAAACCTCCGTGAATTTTCTATAGGCATGATAATGGACTGCCAATTGCATGAATACAGTATCAATTAGGGCATCACTGCAGCTTATTTGCAATTCCCTTTTTCCATCAGAAATGTCTCAAGTGTCAAGACAAAGGATGTAGGATAGCCATCATTCCAAAAATCATTGAAAATGTCCTTTTTATTTACTATATTTCATTTTTTTTTGCAATTTTCTATTCTTTATTATCACTATAACCCAGTTACATATTACTCTTCGTTATCTCTCCCTTGTCCCAATAGCATTTGCTTTTGGGCAATTTAATGAAATTGTATACCTATATAAATGGTGACAGTTGTTCTTTTTTCATTCAGAGAAACATTCTTGGATTGCAAATATTACAGCTAAACTAAATTTTGGTATAAATTAGAGACTTGCAGATATTTCACAAGTGAGATCAAGCCTTCAAGGCTAAAGTTATATAATACATAAGACTGGCAATAGAATACACACCTCACTAGGCTTACCCCACAATCTGCGCAAATAGAAATCTGACTCAGCTTCAATAATTCCTGGTGGCAGTCTTTCCGCACCACTGGGATTGGAAGGGACCCAAATCTGTGCAGTCACAAGCACAGCAAGCATACAATGAGTGAGAAAATTTTGGATATGCCATACATATTTCTTAGTTTTCTTTTCTTTACTGCCTATAACAGAGAACACTGCTCCTCAGGTCATGAAAAAAATCACCAAACAAAAAAAACCATATTTAGCGGGTCAAATTTTATGACAATGCATCTAATGGAAGCAAAGCATTCTTTTTGAGGTAGATAATGGTTAGATGAGTAGAATGAAAATGGAGACTGTTCCTGATGTGATTCTGGAAGCATTCAGATGTTTCATTCAACTAAAATCACAACATCATGAAATGAATCAATTCTACAGGTTTTCTTAAAATAAAATGCCATAAGAAATTGCTGTTGTTAGGCTTCTTATATAGAAGATCTAAAATTGACAACTTCAGCAATAAATAAAGTTGATGTTTAACATTCTCTGTTAACTAAGAGATAAAAATGCTAAAATTATTCTATTCAAGTGTTAGAATACAACATCAACACAACGCAAACACTTAAATACCATAAGCTTCATCCTAAAAGGGAAAAAAAAACAAAAAGAAGGAAAATATGAAAGCAGGATTTGGCAATGAAATGGTTAAACAAGAAATACCCCACTCCTAAAATTGAACCAGGAGTAGAAGCTCATCTAAATGTGAGCACCAGAAGCAGCAGGTTTGCAGTTGTAATTTTTTTTAAGAAAATTAAGATGCTGAACAAGATGTGGCTAGTAGACTCGGGGAAAATTTAAAATCTCAAGGACTGCATAACCACTTCCATTTAAAGCTTAAGTGGGACTCTCAAAAAATGTAAGAGGTACCATATTCAGTTAGTTTCTTTCTACTGAAATGGCAACTATCCTTCTCATTAATATATTCCATCCTTCTAAGCATAAATGTTATATTGGCCGCAAGCCATAGTGCCACCTAAAATCATGAGTACTTTTGACCACACTGATATTACATTAGTCAAATTTACTTCATAAAAAATCTAGACAACCCTTATATACTAAGTAGTGGATCACTTGCAACTGGTATCTTTTTGAGTTTTTTCCCAGTCAAAAAGACACCTGATTTTTAAGGATCTGATTCTAAAAACTATCAAAATGGACAGGCCCAGAAAGTTCCTTAACAACAACAAAGAATCAAACCAAAGAAGTCTAGTGTGTAACAGAATGATAGTGTTAAGAGTACAGAAAGTCTGATACCTTTGATGTATCATTCAGATTTCGCTCCTGAGTCAGGTTAGCATTTGTCTTCCTTGACCAAGAATGGGTTGAGAAGCCTAATTTTTTGTCATCAACGTATGAAAGATCAACAGAAGGAAGAAGGCTGGATGAGAAATTCAGCTGTCAAATTTAAAAATGATTTATTATCTAGCTCAAAAGAACATATAATGTAATAGAAAACTATAAGCACAACCCCACAGAAACATGTTTAAGAAACCAAGAAGAGGAAAAAAAAAAGACTAAACAAGCACAGAAAGCTAAAGAATCTCAATCACAGAAAGCTAAAGAATCTCAAAATTTACATACCTTAGACAATGACAATGTTGGAAAAGACACTCCTATCAAGAAGCCAAAAACCACTCCAAGAAAAGTTGTTACAATAAGCCTCATTGTCTCACTTGGTTTTTTATTAACCGTACTGCAGAAACAAAATGCAAACATTCAATTATTGAGGTCATCATCATATCCAGACCTAGTAAAACATTCTCAGAGAGAGAAAAAAATTAAACACAGGAAAATACATATGCATATATATAGAAAGAAGGGGAAAAAAGCAAGCTCTTTCAACTAAGAAAACCATCAAAAGATACCAACCTTCGTGAAAGGATCCCCATTCTATTTACAGTCACCTAACTGTATATTCACAAGGAATAAGAGCAGCAATTTAGCCAGTGACAGCCGTGTGATTCTTAATAGGTCCTAAGTTACCAATTCTCCATAAAACGGATACAGAACCAACCTTCAATGAAGGAACTCCCAGGACCTGGATAGCAGGAAATGAAGGTATCAGTACCAGTCTAACATTATTCATGAAAACCAGATGAAAAATTTATCAGAACAAGAAAATAAAAATTGAATTATACAGCTCTCTGAATAAGAAAGTCTATAATTTTTGAGAGCACAAGATATTTGTTTATCACATACAACAATATTGTAAGTAAAGAAGCCCTGATATAAAGCCAAGTTGGTGAGAAAATCGAAGATTGTAAGTAAAGAAGCCCTAATATAAAGCCAAGTAGGCAGGAAACTGAAATGATATGAATAGGACCTCCTTCTTTTCTTTCCAAGGATTTTACCAATTGGTAACTTCATAATATCTCAATCCTTACTTCTCAGATATATCCTACATATCAAATAACTATCTCAGCACTCAAACACCAATAGCAAAAAAAAACTCTACTCAATCCAATTAATTAACATTTCTTCAAAAACCATAACACAGGCCTGTGCTTCTTCCACATAACCTCCTACGTATTTATATTGAGAAAGCGCCCATGTGGACAATTTGACAAAATAAACAAACCAGTAAAGGCCCAAAAAAACCTCCATTACAAAACCTAAAACTTAGTTTAGTTACCTGCATAATCAAGTAATCCTATACTCCTAGCCCTTTTTGACTAACACCAAAACCTTAATTTGTAATCAACTAAACTTAAAAAACCCAGATCCCCAGTATTGGATTTAACACTTAAAAATAACTATACTTGCTTAATTTGAAAGATACAGAAGAAATTACCAAAAACCTTCAAGTTGCTTACTGGTAGCTCAACAGAAAATCAAAACTACTAGTATTACGAGTTAACTGTCATTAAAAAACTTGAAAAATAAAGCAAAAATTATAAGATTTAAAACTTCAAAAGATAAACAAAAACGCACCTGAATAAAGAAATTATCAATACCCAAAGCAAGATCAGGCAAAAGGGTATGTTGTTTCTCAACTAAATCAGGAGAAACCCACTTCAATTTAGACTCTAAAGAAGAGTTCTCAGAAAATGGGTAAACTCGTGATCGCCTTTTTCAAGTTTGACAACGCACGGAGAAGATGAAAATGAAGAAATTGCCGGGAAAACGATAAGGGTGTTATTTTGTTCTGTTTCAGTTTTTTGGTTAAGATCTTGAAGAGATGATAGGATTTATGAGAGGGTGTAGAGATTTGGAAAATCTAATTTCCGTTATATATATAAAATAAAAGAGGTTGAAAAAGAGTTTCCCTTTGGGTGAAATTCTGAAGTGAATGTGAAACCTGATTTTGTTAATTTGTTAATAGGGAGGGAGAGAGAGAGAGAGAGAGAGTAATGATTTTAAAATTGATTACTACCATTAATCAAACTTTTGAAGTTGAAGACTTCGGTTGGGTTTGAAAAGTTGACCATATAATAAGAGAAAATGTTGAAAAGTACTTAAATTTTTAAAAATTTTGAAATTTCCATTTTATTTGATTTTCTTTGTTGTTTCTTGCTTTTGTCTTTGTATAATGGAATTGGACCCAACCAAATGATGACTTTGGGATTTCAGGCATACCACAACTTAGTAGTGCATGGTTGTAAAATGCATAATGTGAGAATCTATATTTTTTCTTGTTTTTTGTATGTGAAATTTAAGAAGTAGCTAACTACTAATTATATTGTGATGGTTTATAGTTCAAAATAATTTTAAAAGATTAATTTTATATTTTCTTATTTTATTGATTACGATTTGATTTTTAAAGTTAATATCCATAAAATAATTATAATTATAATTTAGTTTATAATTATTATAGACTTGTAAATTAGTAGCAAATTTATTATCATCAATATTAAAGGTAAAATCTCTTAAGATCAATAAGTAGAAGAAGATTAAATATTAAGAAAAGGAAGTAGTTAGATTGAATTAGAGAAATTGGTAATAATCAAGTGGCATTTATTTATTTGCCATTACCATAATTTGAGTGAATGACTAGGTCTATCTTTGTGCCCTAGTTAATACAATGGGCAACATATAGGACCACACAACTACTTCCTTCAAATCCAAATCCAAAGGGTATGAATGAAGTTAAGGTGAACTTAATTAGGAAGAGAAATTGCTCCTCTTTCTATTAATGAGCTTATTCTTATTTTTTTATAAAAATAGTTATCCTTAAAGTTAAATTATAAATATGATTTTTTTATTTATAGATTTTTAAGTTATATAAAATATTATATTTAATTTAATCATAATAATAAATTTAATATGATAAACGAAAACTAACTTATTTATAATATTTTCTGCTAAAAAAATTTCAATGACTATTATTTATTGGGAATATTACATAAATATACTATTTTTTTACCTTTTTTTTAATATTTTTTTCATTTTTATTGTTTTTTAGTATATATTTTAATATATATTTGATATATATGTAGTATATCTTTGGTATATATTTATTATATGTCGTATTTTTAAAAAAATATTTTTAAATTTTTTTTCTAATTGTAAAAATATTTTTTTTTTCGACATCCTTGAAAAAATACCTTATTTATAAGGGCAAAGAAAAAACTAGCCCTGCACCTATAACCCATAAGCTTATTCTTCAAATCAAGTGGATGATTCTTTGGTCCCAAAAATTGAATGCAAATAAATCCTTTGGAATATCATCACCTAAAATTTTAATTTTCTTTTATTTTCCAAATAATTAAAATTGTAAATACAAATAATTTTTATTAAAGAGATTTTTTCAAATTTGAGTATTGTAAATTGGTAATCTTTCATGAAATGTTTAAGTGAATTTAATCCATCATAATGATATTTTGATATGTTGACGTATTAATTATAATACACATCTTATATTATATAATAAATTATTAAATTTATGATATAATTATTATTTAATATATTTAATTATTATTTATAATTTTAATTTGATATGATAGATTAAATTTATTTAAAAATTATTATTTTTTTCATTAATCATGATTAAAATCACTTTATACATTCTAAGAAATAATTAATAGAAAAGCAGACAATAAATTAGCGGTCATTACTTAGAGAAAGAGAGGGAGAGACAATTATAGATTCTGATAATTTCAAATATAACTTATCGAAAATCAAGTGTTATATTCAAATATAATAAAATGGTAAATATATATTATTTTAAGTAATAAATTTATCATCGATTTCTCATTTTAAATAAAAAAAAAAAAAAAAAAATTAAAGTGTCATGATCACTAAGGCTTTCTTATGCGCTAAGTCCTTCAATTTATTTAAAATAAACCAATGTCTTAATTTTCAAACATTTATAATTTTAACATTGTAAAATATTTAAAACTTTAATCACGTATTATATTTAATGAAATTATTAAATTTTTATTTTTAAGTAATTTTTAATTTAATTAAAGATTTTAGAATAATTTAAAATAATATTTGATATAATTAAAAAATTAAGTGTTAAATAATATAAGTGATGAAAATTTTATTATAAAAATATTTTAAAAAATTAATTTTTATTGTATTTAGTATATTTAATTTAAAAAAATTTAACCTATCATTTTAGATAAATTTTAATTTGATCGAAACTTTAAAATGATATATTATCAAATAATTTTAAAGTAATAAGTACTGAAATTTTTAATTTTAAGTGTTAAATAATATTATCAAATATTATTTAAGTGTAAATTTAACTTTCATTTTTAATATTAATAAAAATATCCAAGTTTTGGATATAGATAAATATAAATTTGAAATTAAAATAAATTTATATTTATATTAGAAGTAAAAAAATTTATTAAATATATTGAGTGTCAAATTAAAAAAAAAATTAATAACTCTTTTATCTTTATATCTAAATGAATCTGAGATTTTTATAATTAGGGATAAAGAATAATTAGGAAATCATAGAGCTTCATTTATAATGATAAAATCAACTAATTACCATTATAAAAATAAATCAACTAATTATCTTATATCCTTATTTGTGAAGAGTAAGGCAAAGAAGATGAAGGCTAATAAGTCACAACACTAGCAAAAAATTGAGAGATTTGTGGGCATACAAAGATAACTTAGTTTTGACTTTTAATCTGAAAAATAAATTTTTTATTTTTTTAATATTAGATATGAAATTTAAAAATTTTATAATTTTAATATAACTGGGCAGTTCAAAAATTATTTTTATTTTGAGTTGCTATTAATTTAATATTTGGAAAATATTTAATATATTGAAATTTTAGTTACTTTCTATAGTTTTGAATAACTCATTGTATGGTTTTGATTTAAAATTATTAAGATTATTAATAGAAAGAAAAAAAAAATATTTTTTTTAGCAATGAAACAAAATTAATTGATTTGATTAATAAACAAAAAATTATTAACAGCAATGTGGAATTTAATAATTATTTTTAAGTTATAATTAATTTTTTTCTAGTAAACCTTAAAAAAAAAGCGCGATGATAATAATATCAATATATGATATATAAAATAATTAAATAAAAAATATAAAAAATATTATGATGGAAATGATAATTTATAATTTTTTTTAATTTTTATATTAAAATTTTTTTCTAGATATATATAAAATCAACATAATATTTTAAGAAAAAATAATGGTGTATTAACTTTTTAAAATTAATATAAATAAGACAATCAAGTTAAATTATAAAATAAAGAGAAATACTAGAAACCATTTTAGGAGTACAAATGTCGCTAAACAAAAAGCCAATGTGTTCTCAAGTAAAATGAAATGGCCAAAAACCTATCCAAATGGCAACTTTTTGTCAAGTTTCAATGTTTCATATAAAAAATTTTCCCCTTTATTGAATACAAAATTTAAGGAGTTGGGCAACTGAGAGGTGTGGTTGACTAAACTTGTAGGTGAAAGAGGCAGATGGGTTTGGTGAAGAAAAATTCTGATAGCTTCTAACTTACAAACCCAAACTTTGTAGGTACCATGAAAACATCTTTGACATGGCTAGGCCTGCACCAACCTTAATCTTTTGGGTCATATAAAGGTCTCTTGATACCTATGGGTCCCTTTTTCTCCTTTTCAAAATACTTTGTTGATGGTTCTAGATTTTTCTACAACATTTTTTTTTAACACCTGAAATTCTTAAAGAAGAAATGAAATACTTCATAGATTAATCTCCTCATCTCCTGCAATAAACTACTATTTTATTTTTCTTTTTTTTCTTTTTTTTTTTTTATAAAGATTACTAGTTCAGAGCAGAATTTGTACAGTACTATAATTGATAAGATTAAAGGCCTTGTCTAATTCAGATTTGTGTACGCTTTAATCTTAAACGAGCTTAAATGAGATTTTATTGAGCCAAACTCTTGTTAACTCGCGAAGAAAATCAGTTAATTTGCTGCCCTATTTTTGAGTTCAGAGCAATTTTCAGAAAGGGCTCGAGTTTCAAAATCAAATGCAACATTCTCCTTGTTCAGCTGATCTTCTACTAGTAAGTCACAGTTCACAGTAACTATACCATTCACTCAGTTGCAAGGTGTTTACATATACATGCTAAAATATTTCTTATTTACATTTAAGTCAATATACATGCCGTAAGAGTACAACAGATCTGAGACCTATACAGACTCCTCTCATATTTCATAGCATGAATGAATGATGAATCCCACAGGAGAAAATAAATTCTTATAACTATGACCATCACGTTTATTTATTTTTATTGTCCCACAAACTAGGCAAAGGCTGAGTTTCTTTAATGGAAAGGCTTCCTATAAAAAAATAGATGATTGCCACTTTATTTTATGCCACATGGGCAAGTTCATTCAGGTCGGACAATGCTGCAAAAGAAGGAAGCCAGAGTTCTATCCGGGTTCCCCCAGCTCCAAGAGCTGCATCTGTAATCCGGGGGGATATCACACGGACAACACAGCCATAACTCTCAAGTATCTCACGAGCAACAGTCAGTCCAGCAACAAAATTCCAAGTCATGTTATCTTCAATCATATTTTCTGAGAAAAGTTCTGCTCCAAATGGTGTGAGTGAATGCATCTGGGTCTGCAGGTGTATTTATCAACAAAACCCCATATCATTATCAGATTCAGATTAGCAAAATGGATCACAATTAAAGCAGCAAATACCATAAATGCAATGCTTGATAACCAATAATTTTCTATCACCAAATTTCTTTCATGACACCAAGTTGTGCTTGCTTTGCATATATGAGGTTGTGCTTGGTTGAGAAGTTGCAGTCAAGCATGTCTATATGGAGGCTAATATGTGTGGATTGGCTTGCAAATTTTGATGATGAGCAGAGTGTAGGAGTTTACTGCTTCTGGTCTAATCCTCCAGCAAGAATGGAAGAGGGGTTGCTAAGGAACGATTTGACCAGTGTTTTATTCCCTAGGTTGTGTCCTGGATAGTTTTGGATTTAGACTCATTTTTCCTGAAGAGGTATCTTGTAACTTGTAGAAAAAATTATAAAATAAGATACTATTTTGGTATTCAAGCATATAAATTTTTTGGCATTAACAAGTTACTGCTAATCCTGAAAGCTGAAAATGAACTAGGAAAGCTATCAGAATTGTAATACTGCAAAATAACAAAACACATTTAGGATCACAATTAACACACCCCAAGAGGCTTAGTACCCTAGTTGATACCAGAAATTGGCAATTAACATTTTATTTTCCTAGTCCTCAAATCTATTTCTAATTTTCTACTTCGCTTTAATAGTTCAAGCTCATCACAAGAAAGATCACTACAGATGAGACCTCAGATAATAGGCCTGATCAATTTATGATTCTCACTAATATCAGTTCTATCATTTTTTTTCCTACTATGGCTAAAGTGTTAAAATGAACCAATATGGTTTTCTAAGTATTCAACCTTCTCAAATGATGAAAACACATTCACTTGATGTTTGGTATGCCAAAGCATCATTCATTCCATATTGCACATAGATAAAAAGTAACTAGGTCTATGGGTGGGCATGATATGAATTAGTTAAAAAATTCAGGGGATTCCTATTGCTAGTTTGAATAAACAAAATTCTTGTGTGAAAAAATTGCCATCCTTACCATATAGTGCATATCAGGGCCATCATCATCAATAACTACAAGGGCACCACCTGCAGGTGCTTCAGTAGAGAGAATTTAAACCCTTCCCCTAACATGAGTACGCAATAATGCACCTTCAATTAAATTACTCAAAGCCCAGCGTAAAGCTCGCTCTTCTATAGCAACTTGCAAAGATTGACAGAGTTTACTTAGCTCTACACTGCGTTGCTGGTTACAGGCAAGAGGTTGTACGGCATCAACCAAATCAGACAGCACCTCAGATACATTGCATGGTCTTCCTGACACAATTACAAGCATATGCAAGGTGAAGAAAATGAAAGTTAAATGTGAACACCAGATGCCAGCATATTAGGTGCCATAACATAGTTTTGAAAGTTTGGAACCAACTGAAACACTGCACCCATGTATCACCCAACTTAAGGAATTTAGGCAAGGAAAACCTACCTTATTTCATGTTGTCGTAGGGACACAAGAGCCAAAGGTGGCATGGGCATCTCTAAGTCCTTTGGTACTGCATTTAGAGAAGAAGTTTCCCTGGAATTTTGCAAATTATTGCTATTTCCTGTGTCTCTAGGAGTGTTATCTGATAATTGAGACTTCAATGACTCATGATGACATGTGGAATTGTGAAATTTCTTTAATGCCTCTTCATTGGTCTGCAAAATATTGGCCTAAAAAGAAATCATACAAAAGAAAATTATTAGGCATTTATTCCGACTGCAGTAGATTGTGAAATTAACAACACTCAAAGGAACACCTCTCTTTTTCCTTTTCTTTTTTTTTTTGGTACCAAAGTACCAAAAAGAAAATGTTGCAAAGAAATTTACAAGACATGACCATGCATGTGTTTGGATTTAAATAACTGTGTGTGAGTGCGCATTGTGGGGTGTGTGTGTGTGTGTCTGTGTGTGTGTGAGAGAGAGAGAGAGAGAGAGAGAGAGAGTATGCCTTTGTCAAGTGAACAGCCTCCTGGAGTTCTTGAAGGGTATCTCTAATACAATCACACTGCACCACTATGTCTCCAACAATATCATAAGAAATCTGCAAGAACATATTCTTACTGCATGAGCATGGCATTAAAAGGAGGGAAAAAGAAAGGAACATACATCCAGGCAATACAAAAGCATATACCTCACTTTTCTTCATGTGTGTAGATAACAGTTTACTCAAAGTTTGAATACTAGAAAGAGGACCACGAATCTGTGAGCAATTTTTAGAAAAAAAAAGGAAATCAAAATATCTTTACTACACAGTTGCAAGAAACAAACTGCAAACAGAGCAAGTAAAAGTGTAAAACAGTGTACCTGTTCAACCAGATTGCTCATTCTAACATTACTTTGCCAAGAGGACTGCTGGAGTAACAGTGCTTTCTGCAGAATGAAGCCAGAATATCAAATTAACAAATGCCATGAAAAGATCAATTACCACTGTCAAGCTCCTAATATTACTGTATACAGATACCAGTTTCTACATGAACAAGCAAAATACAAAATAATGTGAAAGCCAATGACGACAATCAGAGCAACTGAAGAGACCATAAAGAAGGTGCCAGGTAATCAGGAGCCAGAATTTATGCGTAGGATTAGCTTTTTCCCACAAAACTACAAATTCAACGTGGGGACTAAAATCTCATACTTATGTTGTCAGCTTGGCACTTGTATGAGAAATAAAATTAGACACATCAAATTCAAACACCACGGTACAGACCACATGGCAAATCACCAGAATTGGATCAAGCACATTTTTGCATTAAAAAATGAGGATATGCAACTGCAAATAGATTTGCTCTGCATTAAAAAAAAAAATGTACGCTACCTGATCCATAACATATACTATAGCATGAGTGCGAGAGATATGGATAGCATTCAACCTTTGCTCATAAGTAAAATTAAACATTGTCAATGGCTCATCACTTAAACTCTGAATTCCCCACCATTTCTTATCAGAGCTTGATGGAAAAGAATAGGCTTCCTCTGGGGATGGCAAGTGAATCAAATCATGTTCCTCAATCTGTGGATTTTCACATGGTGTTTCCAGTTCCATCATGGGTAACTCAGCAACCAAGAACCCAACAACAAAGGGGTGTTTCACCATTGGAAACACAAAAGCCCTTTGCTCAGGCATAAAGGCAAATTCTACCTAAAATTCAATTCCAAAATTCATTCTAAATCCAATAAAAATAATCAATTGCAAATAAACACATTCCAAATCCAGTAATCACTTGCACATGAGAGTAAGAAAATTGGCGAACTTACTTGTTGACTGGAGAGTGCAGCTTCAGCAGCGCGTAACCCTGTCGAAATATTGAAATTACCAACCAATATTACAATATCTGATACATCTGCATTTACTCGTGGATAAAACGTTATTCTACGCAGCTCCAAACGGTCCATAACGTAACTTCCCGCCGGCCTCACATAAACCTGCACGCATATAACATAATCAGCCAAATCAATAATTTATCGTCTAGACTTCATTTTCTATCATTTCCTCGGGAACCAAACAGAAACAAAAGACCGAAAGAATAGCATTTGGATCAACGATTCTACGAAAGAGGTCCAACTGTTCGACACAAAGCCTTTGAAAATCCGAACTCGGAAGCACTAATTTACTCTTCTCAGCCTCATCGATCCTTTGCACAAACTCCACCGGAGAATTCGAGCCTCTGCGAATGGCGGAAGCAACGGCGGAGGCGGAGGACACCATCTCTGTTGTTACTCCTTCCGGTTTGTCATCGGGAAGCGTGCGTGTCACGTGATGTAGTAAGTTCGGATTTTGAAGAGCGGAGCTGCTGCTGCTGCTGCCGCTACTATTGGTAGTAGTAGTGTTAGTAGTAAGTGAAGAGGACGAAGAAGTAGAAGCGTTTGTGGTGAGAAGGTGCAGTGGTCTTAAGGAGGAGGAGGAGATGGTGGTGGTGGTGGGATGGAGCTTAGGTGAATTAGTGGCGGAGAAGAGGACGTTGGTGGTGGAAGAAGCAGTGGTTGTGGCGAAAAGGAGCGTTGTCGCCGTCGTCATGGAAAAGAGACCCAGCCGGGCGTTTGTTGATGCATTTGGAATTTTATTTTTTAAAGCTTGAAGCTAAAATCATGACACGTAAGACTAAGACCCTTGTTTTTTAACTATAATACGACAGCGTTTCTAGTTGATTAAACTATGGGCATAATTTCTAAGTAGACCATCAACTTATAAACAATTACAACCGACCACATTACTGAATTTTCCTTGTAGAGTTTGTTTCAAACTTCAACATATATTTCCTCACAAATTTTAATTGTGTAATTTATGGCCTTATATGAAATGGTTTAATAAAAAAAAAAATTAAATTTAATATTTTTTTTATTAATTTTATCTCAAATATCGTGGGTAACTCAATTTGAGGATGGATTCTCAATGTTTAGAGTAATGCACTGAGAAAATGTTTTATTTAAAATGTTTGACAGTGATTTTAATAATAAGTTATTCAATTGAATTTTTTTTATTAAGCTGCAACAAAACTTCATTTTAGTAAAATTATAATTTGAAAATAAAATTTCAATTTAATAATTGAATTGTCTAACACTCGTTAATTGCTCATTTGCTTTTATTTATTCATTCATAGCAAAATAAATTAGAAAGTGGTTTTTCAAAAAAATAATAATAAATTATAAATGTAAAAAAAGTACAATTTTTTCAAAGGATTTTAAAATTTTTGGTATTACAATTAATAATATTATTAACTCCAAAAATTTAATCAATTAGTAAAATGAATTTACGCTTTGTTTTATTTGTCAGAACTTGATTTTTGAGACTTATATTTAAAAGGGTAATTTTTTAATATATAAATAAAAAATTTGAGTATGTTTTTAAACTTACTTGAAAATGAAATTTAATCTCCAAAATATATAATTTCAAGATTAACTTGAGAACACTCTAACTGAATTAAAAAATTAATATTATATTGTTGATTTCATTTTAAAATAAAAAAATCTAATAAATAATATTTTCTTCATTTCAAAAATAATTATGTTTCATTTTACGCGTGAATTAAAAATTTTAGTTACATTTAATTTATACCATTAATTTTGTCAATTTTTTTTTAAATATCCTTATTTAAAATATTCTTATTATACACTTTTCAATGTTTTTAAACTTGATTTTTGAGACTTATATTTTATTATATTCTTATTTGTCAAAACTTGATTTTTGAGACTTATATTTAAAAGTATAATTTTTTAATATATAAATAAAAAATTTGAGTATGTTTTTAAACTTACTTCAAAATGAAATTTACCCTAGAAAGTATATATTTTCAATATTAACTTGAGAACACTCTAACTGAATTAAAAAAATTAATATTGCATTGTTGATTTCATTTTAAAATGAAAAAATCTAATAAATAATTTTTTTTATCTTAAAAAATAATCATATTTCATTTTACGTGTAAATTAAAAAATTTAGTTATATTTAATTTATCACATTAATTTTGTCATTTTTTTTTATTAAATATTTCTATCATACACTTTTCAATTTCTTTTTATTTTTCAATATTTATAATAATTAAAGTATTTTTATTTTTATTTAAATTTATAATTCTAATATAAAAAAAATAAAAATATAATTAATATGTATGATGATATTAATGTAAATTAATAAATAATATATTTGATATTTACTTATTAAATTAATATCTAAAAAAAAAATTAGACTATTTTTAAAAATGAAAGAAGTATAAAAATAAAAATAATAGGAGTATATTTTTTGGGTGATGACTCTAGGAATTGACATTTTTAGATAATTTATATATATTTATTGAGATTAAATTCTATTTATAGATGAGTATTTCCTAAGTGGCAGTTGCAATAATTGAACTAATCAATAAAATGAAGTATAAACTCATATCGTTAACTCAACTAATCCCTTGGAATTGAAACTAGTACTTTTGATTTTAATTATTAGTTTTTTGTGAAACTTAGAAGTCAAACGAGTCAAAACCAGATATTACCTTGTGCAAGCAGCCGCAGACTTCAAATTGGTTAAAGATTTTTCACAACCATTTTGATGAACATACAACTATAAGATTTGAGTTTTACCAAACATGCATGAATCTAAATGCAGAAAAAAAAAAATTGTTTTCAAAAAAGTACCACATGAAAAAAAAAATACAAATATATCCTTAAATTATAACAAAAAAATTATATTGATATTTTTTTTCGAAGATGAAAATATGATTTTGAAATTAAAAAATCGAGATAAAACATTACTCATCGGCTTATTTTTTTAATAATTTTTTTTATTTTTTTTATTTTTATAAATATATTTAAATATTTAAAAAATATAAAATATTTATTTTAGATTTAAAAATTATAAATAAATAGTCAATAAAATTCTTATAAAATATACTTCATTTTAATATGTTAAAATTTAAAAAATAATTATTTTTCAATTTATCATAAATTATTTAAATATAAATTTAATTTTCAAAAATTCTTAAGTATTATTATTTAGTTACTAAATTGCATAAATTATTATTTTTATATATAATTTCACCAAATATAAACTTAATTAATTATATATATATACTCTAGTCCAAATTAATTATTAACTTAAATAATTTTATTTTCTTACTTACTTATTAATAATTTAATGATCTTTAAAATATTTATAATATATTTTCTTCAAATAATTTTATTAAATAAAATTTTAATTTGAAATAATTAAATTTAAAATTTTTCACTATTTATATAGTTAAAAGAATAAATTATTAAAAATAGTATATTAAAATTTTAAATAAGCAGTTTATATATAAAGAATAAATAATTAAGATCTTAATATAGCTTTTTAATTATTTATTCTTTTAACTATATAAATAGTGAAAAATTTTAAATTTAATTATTTCAAATTGAAATTTTATTTAATAAAATTATTTGAAGAAAATATATTATAAATATTTTAAAGATAATTAAATTATTAATAAGTAAGTATGAAAATAAAATTATTTAAATTAATAATTAATTGAGCTAAGA
>CANXYC012739665.1:0-19985 GCA_948193065.1 Aleurites moluccanus
TATATATATATATATATATATATATGTGTACCAATTTTTTAAGATTTAATCGATTCGATCTCGATCAAATATTCGAATTTTAATCATCTATTTTCACTGGTTTAGATCTTAAAACATATATAACCATTACCGCCAAAATATTTTTATTGCTAACTAAAATAAAAAGTGTTCAGACATGAAAAGCAATGTATATTATAAATTGTTGTGTAATGATGGAAGATAGACAAAGTTCACATCAGTGCCAAAGTGGACACTTTCTTTTTGGTTCTCAGAGGGCCCGTTTAGCCGGAGAATAGAGAGTTTTTTCTTTTAAAAGATTTCCACAGTTATGACCTCAATTCCCAACATTCATATTTATGGTCAATGAAGGGAAAAGAAAGGTAACTATATATTTATCTCTTTTCTACTTTTTTTTTTTCTTTATCTAACACTGTTCCCATTGTTTTGTCACCAAAGCGAAATTAAGAGAGTATCCATAGGTAATAGTCTTCTTTTCCCTCTTTCATAGACCATTTTTTAACATAAAAGCTTAAGATGAAGTCTCCT
Organism: Aleurites moluccanus; assembly: GCA_948193065.1. Classification (NCBI taxonomy): domain Eukaryota; kingdom Viridiplantae; phylum Streptophyta; class Magnoliopsida; order Malpighiales; family Euphorbiaceae; genus Aleurites; species Aleurites moluccanus. The sequence continues at coordinate 547 of CANXYC012739665.1, forward strand.
TTTCCCTCTTTCATAAACCAAAATTAGCTCAAAGAATATATTGTATATCAGTATATAATGTATCCCTTCTCAACACCAATGTAATGATTTTTTTAATCTCAAAATCTCATTCAGTTGCTAAAACTATGAAATCTCAAATTTAAGTTTCAATCTAAGTTAGATTTATAAAAAAAATTACATATATCTTTAATTCTTACACTAGAAAATATGTATTAAATTATTAAATTTTAAATAAAGTCTATCTAGTTCAATAATTACTGTTAAATGTTGGTGTCTAATGATCAATAATTGTAATTAAATAGTTAATTGTTAAAGAGACAAACGTTAATAATTAAAAACAGCAGCTTTCACCATTATAATTATAATTTATACAATTAAGTTTGAAATGCTACTCTAAATTCTAATTTTATCAACTGAAATTCAAATGCTAAACACTAATTTTCAGTCGCTTATCCAAATATACTTCTAATATAATAATTTTTTATATTTCTACCTAATAATTACTAATATGTAATTTATATATGATCAAATTAATTGAATTTACAAAGTGTATCTACTCTTTATTTTACTAATTAGATTTAAATTTTAGGTATAAAAAATTTATAATTTTGATTAAATAATTTATTTTTAATAGTAGGATATGAAATTAATAAAATTACAAAATTACATAATAACTAAAGAAAAACAAGGGTATTATTACTTTTTTGTAGGGTACAATCTTTGGCTAAAGGCAAAGGTATAGAACTTTAATAAATGATGCAGATCTGCTATAATTGCCTGTAATAACGAGTGATTGCCCTATCATAACAAGTGCTACTGTTAAATATATATCTTTTTTCTGTTTCCATTTAGCGGATCTCAGTTAATAGTGCATACGCAAGTGACAAAAATGAAATTCACAAAAAAATTAAAAATAGAAAATAAAAGGTACGTGAAAGCCTAGTGGGAGACCAGACCACTGAAATCTTGGCATGGGTTGGTGTGGTCGCATTTCCATGTAATAATGTAGCATTTAGAATGGAAATGGCTAACCCACTTTCGTAAATGACAGGGTAGCAACTCACCATAGTTCATTAACTATTTGAATATTCCATAATATTGTGTAGGTAAGACTAATGAGTTGGTATTTTAATTTGTTTTTAGAAAATTATTTAGATTGCATGAGAGTAAGTAATCAACTCTCACTCATATATACTTGTGTGTTATATCTAACTTTTATAAATTTAGATGAATTTTATATATTTACAAGTAAAAATTATATTTAGATTTTATTTGATATTGATGAAAAATTAAGTGTGTATGTTACAATTTGCATGATTTTTTTTTTATTGAAATAAAACTGAAATGATTTCATCACTGGTTAAGAATAATTATTTTAATAATAAATATTGTATTTATTATAAGACTTTTATCTCCTTTTTTCTTCCATGACAAATCTAGCCAAAGGAAAATCCATATTTAAAAAAGAAAAAAAATCAATCAAATAAAAAACTCCATGTTTATCTAAAAAAATTAAAAAAAAAAAAAGACATTCTTCAAAATATAACAGATTTTTTTTTTCTTTTGAGGAAGATTTTTTTTTTTTTGTCGAGAGTTAATAAAAGGCATGTATTGTATTTTAAGGTGAATTACATTCTAAAAATAATAAGGATAAAATAATTAATTTAAGTGATAAAAAAATATCAGAAATCATTTAGAGTGTGCTAATATCATAAAAAAAAAAAAATAGATAAATTATATCGTTTATCACTAAACTTTATACTCACTATTGTTGGGATAACAAAACTTTAATTTTTAATTATTTGGTCACTTAATTTTAATTTTAATCCAACTGGAGGTGACCCACTATTTTTTAATCACCAAAGTGATACTGTGAAAGAATATTTTTCTTAGTTAGCGGGGTATGGACTCTTTTAACTGTTAAAAAAAATTATTTATATAATTATCTCACTAATTATTTTTCATCTCTCTCAATCTCTAAAGAATTTAAATTTTTAAAATTAAAAAATAAATATATTATAAATTTTGGAAAAATTACTCATCAAAAGCTAGTGTAAAAATACAAAATTCATATAAATTCTATATTTAAATTTTATATTTTTAATATGGAAATCATCAAGTATCATATCTTAATCAATTAAAATCCTAATATTTTCTCATAATTAAACAAATAACATCTTTGACGGTTCTTACTTCTAATGATACTAGTCCGAATTCATTTTTTTTTTTTTTCAAAATTATTAGTAATTTTAATCTGACTTATGGGGTAGACTTTTTTAGTTTCAGGTTGCCTGTGTATGTGAATCTACTTTGATACTAATTATTATGAAATTAGGAGAACTATACCTCAAAATTAGATTAAAAGATTAAAAAATCTAAAATATATATAAATTTCATAATAAAATATTATATTTTTAATGTAAGATTCATAAAATCTCCCATTTTGACCAACTAAAATCCTAACAAAAATTCAATTAAATTAATATAAAATATAAAATTCCACCTTCAATATTGAAAAAAAAAAGAAAAAATTCTTGAGAAGTTGCACGAAGCTTGCAATTCTTGATCTCAGAATATGAAGAGAAGTTCTTTCTTCTCCTCTACGCCTCATAATCCTCCTCCTTCCTTATACTTCTTTCTTTGACCCTTAATTTTTAATTTTAAGAACATCTATTAACAATCCCAAACCTTTCCAATATTATTCCTTCAACAAATCCATCAAGCTCACTCCCCTTAACCCTATACCATATTAACATCTTTGAATCAACCATCCACAATTCTCTTCTAGCCAATAACACCAATCAAGTTTGGAATCATTCAAAATTTTCACCATTTGTGTATCTGATTCTTAGAGATATATGATCCATTTGAGTGGTAAAATTTTTCTTTATCGTAACTTTTACATTTTGGCTTGGATTGAAGAAGAAGGAAGAAAGAAGCTCTAATAGCTTGACAGGAAAAAAATCATAGATATATTAGCTAGAGAGAGTTAGGGATTTGAGGAATGGTGAGGAGAGGTTTAGAATAGTAAGAGAGAGAGAGAGAGAGAGAGAGAGTGCATGTTATTAAAATTTAAAAAAAAATCTTAAATTTTTTTGAAATTGGAGAATGGTGGATCCCATTATAACTGACTATAAAAGAATATCCTAAAAATATTTTTTTTTTCCACATCAGTTCTCCAATGACCAATAAATAATGAGTGATCTCTCGTTAAATTAAAAATAATTTTTTTTAAAAAAGAAATCTTTCATTCATAATATATATATATATAATTTTAAAAAAATAATTAAAAAAATTATAATCAAAATAAATATAAAATAAACTTTATAATCAAACTTCATTTACTAAGTTATCATAATAATAATATTCAGTACAATAGTTATAATTGACATATCGTCGAGAAATATATTCAATTTAGAACCGATATCAAATTGTTTAATGAATTGATCGTTGAAAATCAGATGAAAATTCTTATTCATATTGAATAAATAAATAAACTTTTACAAAAAATGACAATTCAAATTTTCATAAATAGAAAACAAATAAATAAAATAAATATAAACTTAAATAAAAATAATTATATTTAACATCAAAATCTTATTTAAAATAATAGTAAAAAACTCAAAATAAAATAAATATTATATTATTTTTAAATAATTTGTATCAAGTAAAGAAGATAATAAAAAAGAAAAAAGATAAAACAAGGGGTAAAAGAAAAAAGAGATGGGCAAAATAACGAAAACGGCTACTAAAATAAAAAGTTACATTGTTGTTATTTAGATTTTCAATAAGAAAATAATTGTTGTTGTTAAATTAAGATATTGTAAAAAAGTGTTCTATTTATTCTAAAAATAAAAGTTAAATATTCAAATAATTACAAATTAAAATTTTGTGACCCTAACAAAAGTTATTACAAAGTTTAATGGCCTACAATATAATTTATCCCAAAAAAAATATAATAAATAGAGTAATTATCACTAAAAATAACTAGTCTTAGTAAGTACCTTAATGACAAATCTCATAAAACTTTTTTTTTTTTTAAAGGAAGATTGTGGCTTTTTTTTTTTTTTTTTTTTTAAGTTAAATTTCTGTGACTTTTGGACTAGAGAAAATAGAATTCCTTATGATAATTTTTTTTTCTGATAATTACAGGACATACTTCCTAGTCTAGGTGAAATATTAAAACTTTATTTATACACGTTTGTTTATGTTGTTTTAAGATTATTTACACTAACAATTATATATAATTATAATAAAAAATATTGATGAAAGGTTGATATGAGAATATTATTAATTGAGAAAAAATAAAGAGATAAATATTATTAATTTGAAAGCATTCATATATATATTTCAATTGAATTTTTTAAAGTGTAAAACATTTTTAAAAAATTCAATTGCTAGAAAAACTCTATTAACCTTCTTCAAGATGAGTTTTGAATTCTTAATGTATCTTACAAAGATTTTATTAAAGGATTAACATCTATTGATTTCCAGGCACTTTAATTAATTAAATGTATCAATTTCATAATCTAGAGCAAATAATTAATTAAATTAAACATTCATTTAATTCCTCGATCTGCAACAATATTCTATTCACGATCACTTGAACTTTCTTCAGGTATGGTTTCAAGCACTGGCTGCCATCTTGATGAAGAGTAATTAGGTCTATGCCAAGCATCATCATCTTCGTCGTCGTCGTCATCATCATTACCATCATCACCATCTTTCTTGTTAAAATTAATACCCATTTGCAGGCACATCTCCTCTATTGATATCTTCCTGGACAACAATTCTTCAAGTTCTTGCTTTGTTATGATCAATTTGATTCTCTTTGTAGAACCAGTAGTACTCGATGTCTTAATTGGATCATCATCATTATGATTTTCACATCCAATTGAACTAGAAATTGGAAACAAATAATAAAGATTACCAATCTTTAACTTATAATTATAAGGAAGATCTTGCAATGGTAATTTCTTTGATAGACCAATTGCATAACCAGAGAAATTGACCAAAATATCTTGAACAAGCATAGCCCTTTTATACTCAAAGATTTTTCCATCAGTAGTCTTCACTACTCTCAGAACCTTTTCTTTTTCTTCTCTAATGCGATTATACAATAGAATCCCCATTGAAAGGATATATGAGAGAATCGAATTAAGATTAAAATTAAACAGATTATATATATATATATATATAGGTAGAGAGGGTTATGGAGTGGGAAAGAATGAATTGACAAGGTAGGTTTTGTAGACGAAATTACTGTTTGGTTTGTTAAGACTTGCAGGTGGGCAAGTTTAAGTTACCTTTCCGTTAAAAAAAAGAAAGAAGATAGAAATTTGCCAAATTGGAGTTATATATTATGAAATGTAATATGATACCATAAAAAGGACCAAGAAATTGTCAATAAAGCAATTAAGCTTAAAAGAAGAGAAGTGAACGGGATTTGGAGTAGAATCATAGAGAGTTCCCTCTTTGTGTATGTATAGAAAGCACTTTCTATTTAATTTTCTAAAAAGAAATGAAAACATGGTGTAATAGTGTTTGCTTCTCATTTTATTGACTCGATTTTTCATTTTAGGACTAATATATAGATAAGAGTTCGTAGGAATGCAGTTGTATACAATATATGAAATCTAAATTTAATATTGATATATAAAAAACTAACATGCAAATATCTTTTTGGCTATTCAGTAAAAGTAAAAAATTGGGAAAAAAATTATTATTATTTTTTCTATCAAAAAAAGTCTTTTACGATGAAAAATGATATATTTTAAGAAAAATAATTGAAAAAATTAAAATTAAAATAAATATGAATGAGTTTTATCCCCTAAATTTTATTGATTAATTTATCAGATCAATAATATTTAGCCCAATAATTATAATTGACACATTAACGAAAGATACGATTTACTTGAAATTGATATCAAGTCGTTTGATGAGTTCGATCGATTAAAAATCAGATAAAATCTCTTCTATGTATTGAAAAAATAAACAAACCTCTATAAAAAAAATTCAAACTTTTACAAATGAAAAATACATAAACAAAATAATTATAAATAAATACAATAATATCTAATATTAAAATTTTATTTAAAATAATAACGAACAATCGAAAATAAAATAAATAATACATTATTTTTAAGTAATTGACATCAAATAAAAATGATTGTGGAAAGGGAGGTGGACAATAGGCCAAGGGGAGATGAGCAGGGAAAGAAAGAAGGCGACTAAGATAAAATGTTATATGTTCCGTTATAAAATTAAGAAAAAATTATTAGATAGGTTAAAAACAAATTTTTTCTATTCAAATAAAATTAAATCTATATAATTATATTTCTATTTTAAATATAGATTCATTTTAATGCGAGAAAAAAAAAAACAAAAAAAAAAAACGTAAGCGCCGTCATTTCTAATAATTTCTCTAGATTGGGTTATGTTTTGGTGCACATTTTAAGTTGGGCTCGAGGCTAAAAAACCTCAGGGTAGATTTATTTAAAATTTGGATAATTTGAAGTTGGGTTTGTTCGCCATTTGCAACCTAATTTACAACTGAAGATTTAGATTATCTGGAGAAAAAAAAAAATGATTAAACTCAAGCTCTGCAACAGAAGAATGTTATTTGGAAACCGCCTATTCACTCTCGTCACCTCCATCTCTTCATCTCCGTTCCAAAAATCCTCTCCCATCTACTATTTTTTCAATTCCTCTACCCAAAAATCTCCTAACCCGAAAACCCATGTCACTGCGAAACTGTTAACTTCCGACGCCGCCCGATTCGCTCGGACTGTGCTCTTTGTCCCTCCCGGAGTCGACCCAGATGAGGTGACTGAGGAGATGGTTTGCCTGGGTCCAATATCGTTATAGGACCCTACGCGGGCGATGCACAGATTAAAGAAGTGGAGTACATTAAGAGCAGTAGTCGGGCTAGAGATTGCCCCAGAGATGATAGACCCGAATTTGCCATTCTGGGTCGGTCCAATGTGGGAAGTCTTCACTAATTAATGCTCTGGTTAGAAAGAAAGAAATTTCTCTTATATCTAAAAAACCAGGTGGGTTTAGTAATTATTGAATTTTTTAATCTTCATTTTTTTTTTGTTATTTTGAATAAATTAATAATGGGATTTTATTTATTTATTTATTTATTTTGCAGGGAAGACTCAGTTGCTAAATCATTTATTGGCGAACAGAAGTTGGTACATTGTGGATTTGCCTGGTTATGGTTAAGCAAAATAAGTTAATGCTCAATGTTTGCTAGCTATATATAGTTTTTATTATATAGTATGTATCCGAGCTCCCTTCTTTTTCCCAGGTTTGGTGCTTTTGAATTAATATGCTGGAAATTTCAATACTTGGGCTGAAATTTTTCAGGGTTTTCTCTGTTAGTATTCCCTCATTTGGATTATCTGCTTGTTTGAGAAACACACTTGAATTATTTTCCTTTCTGTGACTGATTTATATTGTCAATTGAGGTTGTACACTGCTTTATATAGGAGGGGTGGACGTTTTTAAGAGTTGTTTGTGGTTAATTCTGTTTTCAATCTAAACTCTAAATTTTTTATGCACGAGTTTTTAATTTTGTTTGTCCATGTGTAATAATTTGTAAATTATGGTATGGTGTCTATAGTTCTATCGGTTAAATTTAAAATCAATGAATCTCTTGTAAATTTAATTGTTCATTCATCTATGGTTGGCATTATAACATTAGGGTAAAAAATGCATTGGTCTTGAAATTTTCAAGTCGCGTATCCTGACTATGGTTTTGATAGTACAGAAGTTACTAAACCCCTTATTCTTGTTCTCTGTAGAAACATTCAAAGGTTCTTGCGCAGTCCTTTTACTTTGTTTTTTCTTCAATCTTTGTTCTTGAACATAAATATGCAACTCTTTTATCACACATGTACTATTTGCTTGAACACTCGGAATTGGGTTCTTGCATTACGCTCTATCTTGCCTGAAGTGTGGGTAAGTAAAAAGGAATTTGTGGTTAAGCCTTCTGTAAATTCAAATGATTGTCCTTGTGGCTTTAGTCTGTCTAGTTAAATAATGCTTTTACTGTTTTTAGTCACTCTCACGAAATTGCTAGCGGCAAATGTATTTTTTTGTATGTTATTGATGTAGATCTGATGATCACATATATAGTCAGTTATCTTTATTCCATTGTGGAAGCTGCAAAGTTCATTCTTACTATCCTGTAGAACACTAAGCTGCATGTGATGATTTCTCATCATGATATAATGGTCATAATGGACCAAACAGTAGGACGCGACTGCATTTCTTGAGAGGTAGCTCACTGTTCTCTGGGAGTTTAGAATCTTTGTCACTGTATTATAACTCAAATATGCATGCTTCAAATTCATATTAACCGCTACAGTGGTTCCAGTTTAATTGTTTACAAGGACTAATGTTTTCAGGCACAGTGTAAAATAATTGTCTTTGCTGTCTCCAATTTCATATACTTGAAAATGGTATCTGATGAGTGGTGACAGTATATATGTAGTTTATTTTGAGCTAATAAATCAACCAGTTTGCAGGTTTGCTAAAGCTTCAGATGCTGCTAGAACAGATTGGTCTTCATTCACCAAAGGTTATTTTCTAAACAGAGAAACTCTGGTTGCTGTCCTACTTATTGATGCAAGTGTCCCCCTCAAAAGATTGACATAGATTGTGCTAATTGGCTTGGTCGCAATAATTTAGGTCACATTCTAATATAAAATTTCCTTTAATGAAATCTTTTTAACCCAGTTTACTGACTTTAAGTCAAAACTCATGGTTTTCTACTTTATGCATTTCAGATACCATTGACTTCTGTTTTCACGAAGTGCGACAAAATGAAAGGGGGGAAAGGAACAAGGCCTGATGAGAACATCAGGAATTTCCAAGAGTGGATCAGACAAAAATACCGAGAACATCCCCCATGGATCATGACTAGTAGTGTCACTTGCTTGGGCAGAGATACTTCTCCTACATATATCACAGCTAAGGAACTACTGGGATCAATAACATGTCAAGTCAAAACTACTGCCTAATATTACTTATCTCTAAAAATATATATGAGAATCCAGGTATTCAAATGAGATGTTTACATTTTGCACCCTGCACCCCCATTTTTTTTTTCCTTTTACTTGTCAATTATTCAATACATTATACATAGTTGTGTTAAAATAAAACTAGGGTTTCACTTTCCGTTCTGAAATATAACAAAAAAAAAAGTAGGCTTTGCAACTTGACAGGGGCTAGATGTAACATTTTTCATTTGTATATAGATGAAAGACGTCTTATGCTTTTTGTGCATATATTATAGCTTAAATTCCTTATCAGAACTATTATTTTGTATGCTTAAACTGTTAAACTTTAGATTCTTCTTGTGGTTATAAATTTCCAAGTTGCTCATTTAAGTAGGTTTTGTATCAAATCAACTGATGTATTGTGATTAAGATATTTGATTTTAATTTCAATGAATTTTGATCCTTATTACTTTGGTCATGTTCAATAGTTTCTCATCTAGAGGAGTATATGTATATGTATGTTGCTTGTATATTTATGTTGCTTGTACCACTTGCTGCTTGATCATCACACACTATTGAAGTTTGACCAGGACCATTTTCTAAAGAGTTTCATCTTAATGATTTGAACCTTCATTTTAGACTTTCTTCTGTGTCAAACTACTATTTGCTTCAAGTAAGAATTTCTGTTTGTCAAACATTTTGAAGTCCTTGCCGAGCATTTTAGAGAATATTACTTTCATGTTGGAATTTGCTCATACCATGCATGTGGCCTCAATTAATAATTACTATTGAGGGATAAAATTTTGGTTTCCCCTGTTATTTGAACTAATATACTATATACAATTCTGTTGGCTAAATCCTTGAAAATCAATAGAGCTATGTTTTTATCAGATGCTAGTTTAGTTGCTAAAGCAATCTGTAATAGTAGAGAGACTGGGGGAAATAGATGCCATCGTTGATGTTATAGTGAAGGAGCTTTTGTATTTTGATGATCCGTTGGTTGTGTATGTGCCTAGATCTGCTAATAGAGCAGCAGACTGGATTGCTAAGAATTGTAATATTCTTGTGAGGCACTTGGATTGGATTGGCAACCCTCATCCAAGTTTGGCTCAGATTTTGTACAGTGAGGCTGTAGCCTCAGCAGTTTAACCTATGAAAGCATTTACCATTTCTCAAAATACACACACACACACACGCACTATAGTATCTCTACTACAAAAACGCATTAATAAAATTTATGTTACAAATTTTCATTTACTTAATTATTTGATTCTTATGTCCATTTTTTATACTATTTTTTAGTCAAAAGAGGAAAAAATCAACACTAGATTTAAAATTAAATTTGAAATTCCAAAATTATCCTCCAATTATAAAGTATAAACTTTCTTTTTTTTAAAAAAAAAAAAAACACTAGAGCAATGTATAAAAATATCATTTAAGAGATGATTGTTATTTGAAATTATTTTTTAGAGTATTGGAAAAGGAGAATTTATCTGATATACACTTGTAAAATAATTTCATCTTATCATTGACATTGATTGGATCAAGACATTAGTTATTTAAAAATATTTGAAGTGCTCACATTTGTCTTTTCTTTTTATTTATTTATTTCGCTTTGTTCAATGTAGATTGTATACAAGTATCTCCTGGAAAAAAAGTACTCCTTAAACATCTGGACATACTCTTCTAACCCATTTGATTCCTGCGACTGTAAAAGATCAAAACCACAAATTACAAATATTTTTTTTATTTTTTTGCTGCTCGCTACCATTGCCAAAATTATTGTGGAAACTATTTGTAGCTTGAAGATTGACTGTGGGTTTTGAAGTAGAGGTTGATTTTCTTTTTTGATAATTAAGGTGATTAATGGATTTGATGATTGAAGATCAATGTTTGTGCGAATGAAGAGAGAGAGAGAGAGAGAGAATATTAAAGGAAGATGTTCTTCCTTTAACTCGATTTAATTTAGGAAACTAAAGTAACTCTCCAACTCGTGAGCAGTTTTTGACTATAGCTTGCCTCTTCTTCTGGCACTGCAAAGTTCCAATGCAGTAATGGATAATTATATACAGGAGGGAGGTTTGAAACAAAAGGATGGAGACAAATATATATTTAGGCTGTCATAATTGAGAAATTAACAAATGTTGCAGTTTGCATGCATAAATTTGAAGACAACAACGATAAGGCTATGCTGACTTTAAAGCACTTTTCTTGTTTTCTTGCCGACATTTATATTTTGTTTGTCTGCTGTCAACAAATGATAATGAACCAATTCCATACATTCACACGTGAACAAGAGATGCATATTTCAATTTCTAAATCATCTCTTAGAAGTCTAATACTTTTTACGTCTCAAAATAAATATTCTAATTATAAAATATATAAATATTAAGAATATTTTTTTTTATTATTTTAACATTTATTCTCTCCTAATTAAATATAATTATTTTTTTATTATTTTAATATTTCTCTTCTAATTAAATACAATAATCTCTTTTTTTTTAAATAATAAATATTTTTATTTTTTAAAATTTATATTAATTATATAAAATCAAATATATAAGAGTATTATTGAAATATTAAAGTAAAATATAATTTAAATTAAAAAATAAAATAATTAAATTGGGACATATAAAAAAAATTATAATATTTATTTTGGAACGTAAAGAGTATTAGTCTTGTTAATTCAGTAATTATTTTATTCACAATGGATAATCTTTTTATTGTTAACAATTTTTATCAAATGATAAAAATTCAAGTAAATTCGAAATCTTCAAGTTATTTTTTTTTTTTAAATAGAAGGGCAATTAAATGACGATAAAAGTTATTATTATTTTTATTTTCCCTATTCTTATTATCAAAGAATTCTAAAATCATTTGTCTCTTTAAAAACATTTACTTGTACTAATGCATGATAGTTCGAATAATAAGAAATTTAGCCTCTTAAATAAAGTTTTAAGTTCGAATTTTGAGAATTGATAAAATAGACACTGGTAGGATTTTGTTTTTTTTTACGAGTCCATCTGGCTTGATTATGAATTTAGTTATGATCCAATGTAATTACAATCACCGAATGGTTCAGAAAAAAAAAAAACGTTTACTTGAATAAAAATAAAACGTTGACTTGGTGATAAATGACAATTCCTATGCACGAGTTAAGATTTGCTTTCGTAATAGCATGGATCGTGCAATTAACATTATGAGATGTTAATTGAATATGAATTTCTAATTTCTAATTGTCAATTACGTCATGAATATATATGCAGTTAATCAAAATGTTGAAAATCATACTTTTGTCAACCAGAAATAGTTGACAGTTGAATAGTAAATTTTGTCAAAAGGAAATGTTCAGATACCAGAAAATATAGTAGAAATGTATTATATATATGTATATAGGGATATAATTGCTGCTATGTATGAGAAAACTGAGTACTCTTTCACAATGCATTTTGGTTTAATCATGTTAGAGTCATCTCTAAAACTACGAGATTGGAGCCTATTTAACAAAAAGAAAAAAAAAAAAGAAGCTAAATAAATAAATAAAACTTAAAATTCTATATTCAAACCACTGCAACCGTGTGGGTTTCAGAGAGTCAAGAAATTACAAATTCTTGTTTTCTTTACAAGCTTCTTAGCCAGCATTTTCATGTAAAAATATATATATATATATATGGGCTCTCTGTATTGCTGGTGTATATATACTCTAAAGCCAACTATAAAAGAAAAAATAAAGACTGATATAATAAGAATCAATAAAAGCTACTAATAATATCATAAAAAAAAAAAAGATACTAATAATAGTTTGATACAATTACTTCACATTGTGCAAAATACGAACTTGTTAAAGCCTGCAGTTAAGTATGATGTGGTTCTTACCTTACATTTAAGAAAAGAAAAAGAGCTATGATTTGATCTTTTCTTCCATCTCTTTGAAACTTAATAAGAAAAATGAAATGCATGAAGAAAATAAGCTGCTTCAACTAAATTAAAGAACTTGGCTTTGACTTAGAGGCACTGGAATCGTCTTGAAAAACTGTAAGATTTCAAGTAAGAACCTCAGTAACAGCCTAATTAGCCAAAAAAAAAAAACAATTAAAGAACTGTGCTTTGCTCCAAACTAGAAAGTGTTCCAGGACTCAGAAGAGGAAAAGAACTCCAAACATGAGTAGATGGAGACAGCAGATTGAAATCAAGTGAACTTGAAGCCATTAAACTTTCTGAAACCTGCCTGGAAGGTTTCAAATCAGAAGGAGTGTCAGACATCAACTCCTGATACAAACGATTATATGAGGTTTTAACTGGGGAAGGAAGCAGCTGCAAAGGTGTAGTTACAGTTGAAAATTCACTGTCAAACAATGTAGGTTTTTGTTTCTCAAGATCAAGCGGAGGAGGCGCTAAACGTTGAAGCCTCTGCTGAGACTGTGAAAATGATTGATCAGGAGCACCAGTGAGTTTCTGAACAAGGTCTCTGAAATGAATAGGGTCTACTCTGAAAACTCTCGGTGGGGTTGGTGGTAATGGTGCTATAGGTTTCTTCCAAGGCTTGATCTGAGGTTTTCGAACCGAATGGAGAGACGAGTGGAAGGAATGTGAAACTTTCGGAGTCTTTTCGTTATGTGGGTATTGGGAGAAGTGCATTGGCGATGATGAGGAAGAAGAAGAATAACAGCTATAAGGTTCCATAGCAAGAAATTTAAAGAAACTGGATTTGTGCTAAAGGTGTTTGATAAAATTGCTTCTTTTTTGAAAATGGAGACTATACTTTACATCTATATATAGATAGAAATATTAAGTTTACTGAAAATCAAATGTGTGCATAAAGACAAGAAGATGGCAACGACCGAGTAATCAAGTTGTTGGTAAGAGAAAACAAAAATTCAAATTTGTTACTGTATTGTATGTTTGCTATCAGCCGACGGACAGCTGTGAGTGCTTACATATACAAATATTTATTATTGGTTTAGTGATCAATTTTTGACCATTTATTATGTATATATTAGTATCAAAAATATTTCTTTATTCCCTTCTCTATTATTGTTTCTTTATTTCTTTCTTAAGTTGTTTGGATATTTGTTTTGTTTTTTTCTTTTATCATAGTTAGTCAATAGATTAACAGTTAATTAGTCCAAAGTTAATTAAAAAATATTCTATAAGATTTGTCTTAATTTATATACATTTTGTTTCTTATCATCTCAAACTTAACAATTTTATTGATCTTTAATATTTTATAATGACTCAACAATTTAATTCTTGGCATCAGAAAATTAACTTACATTTGAATCTTTAAAATTTTCGAATTAGTTTTACTTTAATCTCTAAATTATTAAATTTTAAAATACTTTAATTCCTCAAAGTACAATATTTTTAATTAACATATAATATTATTCGAAGGTAAGTCACATAATGACTTAAGTGGGTCTAAACTATCGTAGTAAAATAAAATTTTAATAACTTATATTAAAATTTTTATCCGACTCACTTAAACTTAATTTTTTACATAATTTTTTATTTATTTATTTAAATCCAATTTTTTTACACAAATTTTTTTTTGGGTTCATGGAGAATTAATTTCTAGTTCATCCCATATAACATCAGAACTAAAATTGCTAATTAATGAATTGTAGAGATCAAAGTATATATTAGGGAAATCTGAGAAATTTTTTAATTAAATGATTAATTTTAGAAGCATATATAAAAAATATTTGCAAAGAGAATTTAATACTAATGTTAGTGACTAATGGCAATTAATTAGCCAGACATGGATGAACACAGACCAGAATTAACAAGGAAAGGTTCCAACTGAAAAAGTGGACCAGCCGCCTCCTGAGTTTATAATAAGAAATATAAAATCTTCTAAATGTCTCACAATGCCCTTTGTTTTGAATCTTTGACCAAACTCCCAACTATTATTATTGAATATCAAATGATTATAATAAATTACATCAGCTCTTTCGTTTTGAGTCTTGCATCAATTATTCCCCCTTTGCAAGACATGCTGAAGAAAAATCCTCCTTTATGATCCTTTCCTCAAACTACAACAATTAAAGTAATCAAAGAGAAAGCTCAGAACCTCCCTCTCTCCAAATTCCCTTATATCAAAATCATTACTGCATTATTTTGTGGATTGCAGCAATACATTGAACTTCATTATTTAGCTTTGTTTCTTGATGTTGTTTCTATTAATTGTGACTTCTCTCAATCCGTCATTGTTAGAAATAATGTAGTAATTGTTTGTACATTCAGGGTCAAATTACCAAAAATTATATTGTGGTCCAAATAATAAGATACACTTATATTTTATAGTGAGATTTTAGAATCGATTTGTAGAGAATACATATATAAGGAGAGACAAACATAAACCTTAAAATCGAATTTAATCCTATCAACTGTAAAACGAGAATAAAGATACATGTAATTAAAAAAAAAACTACAAAAAATTATCACATTGGATTCCTCTTAAATTCTTAAGAAATTAATAACAAAAATTAGATGTAATATTATTCATTAATACTAATTATGATATTGCTGATAATTGGTATAAATATAGAACCAATTTTAGTAGTTAGCCTAATTAATTTTAGGACATAACTCAGAGATAATTTAGTACTTTTGATATTTAATGCGTTATCAATCTATAAGTAATTTGGTGATTGATGGATTGTTGTTCATAAGTAATTTGGTATTTTGGTATTTAATGGTTTTCCAACTCAGAGGTAATATGATAATTGATGGATTACTGACCCATAAGTAATTGGATATTAATGGATCAAGTCCAATAAATCATGATAAAAATCCGCTATGATATCATTAAAAATTTATTTTAGCTTACATGATACTGAGATGTAATTGGGTAATTGGAAAAGTGTGGATTATTTTATAAATTTTTTTTTATTGACTCGCTTTAACTATAAAAGTTTAAGCCAATATGATTAAGTTCTCCATTTATTTATATTTTGAAGTTTATTTTTGTAATCTAATAATATGAAATTTAATATTTCAATATTTTTAGGTTTTTAATATCTGATAAGGAATAAAAATGACTTATAATATTTTTCAACAGCGTAGAAATACATACTCCTAGAATCTCATATTTTCTCAATATTAGATTGAGAACAAGGTAATTCAAAGGATTGGCTCAATATTATAAGGTTTCGCTAAATTTTTTAATGAGAATGATACATAGCGGAAGGTCTCATGTTAAATTTTAATCAGGTCAAATTTTTTTGAATCAATATCAATCATATAATTCAAATAAAAATTAATTTTATATCCAATATAATATGAGAACATATAATGGAATAAAAAAAAAAATGAAAATAAGGTAAGGAAAAAATCTAGATCTCATCTTCACTCTCATTTTCTCTACATTTTTTTTTTTTTTTTATCTTTCTCCTTCATCATTTATTTAACTGACTTAAGCATAAGAAATTTTCAATTAAATTTGTCTTGAAAATTTATTTATTTATTTTTCTCTATCTATAAATTCTATTTCATCGTTATTAAGGGTTCTCTAAAAATAAAATGAGTTAATTTTGTCCCATTAATCTCCTTGAAAGTTGGAAAAAGAATGAAATTAGAAATTTAGAGGTTTCCAACTATACACATTGTTGAGCAAATTATTATTATTATTATTTTTAATTTTGAGAATTCAAATTAATGGTTTCTTTTAATGCGTCAGATGATGATAATGGACGGTCACTGCAAGCCGCAGCCATCCAAAGAATCTTTATTAAATTAACTAATTAATTATTTTGTTGATTCAGTAAGCACTCGCGTCAAAGCAACTTATCAACCTACGTGGATTTAGAATTTTCAATTAAATTTTACACATTTATATAGAACAACAGTAGATTATCTGTCCATTAAAATTTTCAATTACATGGTACTCAATAAATTATTAATTTTTAAGATTCAATTTTTCTATGTCATTCTGCGTATGACTCTGCTGTTTTCCTTCTGATTTTTTGGAATTTGATTCATAACTACAGTATATAATTAACGTAATAATTAACTTAAATATTGTGTAAAAAATTAATTTTAAATAAATTAATGAAATTTTTTTTATTGAAATTCATCAAATTCACCTGAACTTTTCGCCGCTTCATTTTTAATAATATATGATTTTGCTGTATATTTTTTAGTCCTTATGTAAATATTTTATTTTAATTAAATTCAAAGGTGGAATATTAAGAACAATTTACAAAAAATTGACAATAGTCAGTGTATCAACTTCAATTCAAATAATTAATTATGTATTTTACTTCAAATTATCATTTCTTTTAACTACTTCATTTGATACTTGAAAAGTTTTAGAAAGAAAAATATCATACTCAATTTACATCAAATAATTACATTGGTGGTGGAAATAAAAGCAGCTTGAAAATGTGATAATTTTAATTGGGTTTTATTTACACAAAATCTTACATATCTAGGAAGCTCATTTGGAAAATAATTATAAAAAGTTGGCTATATTGATTTTGGTACGTATAATAATTTTCTTTCTGATTTTTTTTTATTTGATTCATAAATACAGTATATAATTAATACAATACATATAGCCTAGGTTATATAAAGTATTGTTTGCTATATATATATATATATATATATATATATATATATATATATATATATGAAATAATACTTTTAACTCATCACTAAATTGCTAAAATTTACTTCATATCTCTCTCTCTTATATATATATATATAGATAGATAGATAGATATACACACGATTAATTTTTCGGTTGAAAACATCAATATATTTAATATACATAAACAAATTAAAAAATTAATCTTGAATAAATCAGAAATTAAATAAATATTAAGTGGACCAAAAATTAAAAATTAATAAAAAGACATAAGAGATAACGATAAAAATACAGAAAATAAATCACTCGATAATTTATAAAAAGTTGAGCTTAAATAAGTCAAGTAAAAAAATTTCGATAAGTTAATGAGATTTTTTCTGTATGGATGATTAAGATCTATTTGAGTTTTTGGATCACTCTGTTGATTATAATATATGATTTATATATATATATATTTTAGTTTGTATGTAAATAATTTATTTTAATTAGATTTAAAGGTGGAATATTAAGAACAATTTGTAAAAAATTGACACTAGTGATCAGTATATCAACTTCAATTCAAATAATGAATTAAGTATTTTATATCATATTATCATTTCTATTAACTACTTCATTTGACACTTGAAAAGTTTTGGAAAGAAAGATATCATACACACTTTACATCAAATAAATATTTAGAGTGCATTGGTAGTGGAAATAAAAGCAGATAATTTTTTTTGGTAGAAACTGTTCGGTATTGGGAAATAATTATAAAAAGTTGGCTATATTGATTTTGATACGTATAAAAATTTTCAAATGAAGAAAGGGGTTGGACTCTTAATGGACATTGGATCATTAGATTCTAAAATTACTAGTTGAATGGTATACTAGTATTCTTAAAGACATTATATTATTATTATTATTATATAAATTTTCATGTACAATAGTAAATAAAAAATATGTTTGAAATAAAATTGATATTTTACAATATCAAACCAAAATGTTAGCCATTGATGGCTTGAATCTCATTTTTATTAACCATATTAGCCATTGTTATTTCTTGAACTGAATTTAACTGTGACTGAGTAACATGAATATGATTATTTTGTGTTATTTTGGAAAATATATAAACCTCATTGAGTCTGATTTAATTGTTTGGTTGATTTTCTGGATTTGTATTATTGTGTTCTTGAATTTTTTATTTATCTAATTATTTTAAAATAAATAATAAAAATAGTTTACTATTTTAGAATAAAAATTATTATTTTGATATAAAAATGATTATTTTATTGTTTTAACAAAAATGGGATTCAACTGAATAAAAATAAAAACTCATGGTTGAAATTGAAGCCCAAAAGCATCTAAGGAACCAATTGGACATTAAAAAGTACAGAGACTAAATTGACTATTCATCCATTAATTAAATATTAGTGTGGATTGCATATTCTTAAAAACGATTTTGATATTTTTTTTCTATTTTAATTAAATTAAGGGCTAAGGTATAATTTTGACTTTACTATTTAGTTTAAGGAGTATATTAACTTTTAATATTTCTTGAGATATAATTTTGACTATATCGTTATTAAAACATATAATTTCAATCTTTTTTACCGTTGATTTTTATTCCTGAACCTCACAAAGATTAAAAAGTAATTAATAAATTATAATTTAATCTCTAAAATTTTATTTATTTAAAAAAATATTTTTTTAAAATTAAATATATAAAAAAATAAAATAAATTAATAACTAAATAAAAATTAATTATTTTATTTATTTAAAATTAAAAAAATATTATTTTTAATTTAAAATTATTTTTTATTAAATTAAAATAATTAATTTTTATTTAACTATACTTTTCTAAAATT
>CANXYC012739852.1:0-13357 GCA_948193065.1 Aleurites moluccanus
TAATTCTTCCAATTATACCTACAATTGAGCAATTCAAACTACCAATTAAACATTCAAACATTCAATTTTACCAAAACCAAGTAAATTCTTCATTTTCCCCAAGCTAGGGCATTCGGCCCAAAAGGGTTTCCCTCCAATTTGTTTGTTCTCCACTTTTAAGGACTAAATTTGTCAATTCAATATATCAATTAGATATTTAAACATTAAATTGTAGAAATTTATAAGAAATTTCTCACACCTAAACCCTATCCCCATTCGGCTATAATGCCCTTTTCAAAATTTATATACAACCTCAAATTAATCATTCAATTAACATCAATTAAGTTCATTTAACCACAATTATACAACCGATTGCTCCATTACAAACACATCAACATTTTTCCCCAAAATTTTCCCATTCTTTTCGACCATAATGCATCTCTATCCATTTGATGTTTAATCCTTCAAATCAATCATTAAAATCAACATTTAAGTTTCAATTAAACAATAAACAACCATAATTTCAACTTACCTCAAGATTCCTAAGAGTGTCAAAAACCTTATCTCCTCCAATTTCTCACCCAATTGAAAATTTGAACTTAACTTGATGAAATGGAAGTCATGGATGATGATCTTTACTCAAGCTTTAAAAATTAACCCCAAAACCTTCATTTTTCATCAATGGCCAAAGCAAAGAAGAAGTTTTTCTTCTTTTCTTTTGTTGCACATGGTTTTCTTTGGTGGAAGAAGAAGATGCAAAATTCTTTTGATTATTCTATGAGTTAGTGGAATTTTTCCATCCAATCCCATACATTCAATCTCATAAAGTGCACTTTGCATCCTACACATGCATCCCTTAGATTATAATGCACCAATACATTGCTTTATTGAATCAAGATGAGTGAAATTGCCATTCACTCCCTAATCTTACACTTTTGCTTTAATTGTGTCCTTTTAAAATATCAATTAAATCCCTAAATTTTATTTCCCTTTTCAATTAAGTCCTACCAGTTTTTGTAACTTAATTTGGCTATTTTATTTTATTTATTTTATTTTATTATTTATTTTATTTTATACAAACAAGCAATTAACAATCAAATACACATGTAAGTACATCAAAATAATTTCTAATAAATTAACAGAGATTTCCTGAAGGTGATTAACTATACTAGGCTCGGTTGTAACTTGGTGTTACAGGGTTCATCAGACCTAGCAGTTCTCATTGGGGTGCACTAGTGTTGTTTATAAGGAAGAAAGATGGATCTTTGAGAATGTGTGTAGACTATAGGCAGCTGAATAAGGTGACAGTGAAGAACAAGTATCCATTGCCTCGGATAGATGACTTGTTTGATCAGCTACAGGGTGCCAGCCATTTTTCAAAGATTGATATGAGGTCTGGGTATCACTAGTTGAAGATTAAGAAGGGTGATATACCGAAGACTGCTTTCAGGACTCGATATGGACATTATGAGTTTTTGGTGTTGCCATTCGGGTTGACCAATTCACTAACTGCTTTTATGGATTTGATGAACAGGGTGTTTAGGACATTTTTGGATAAGTTTGTCATTGTATTCATTGATGCATACTTATCTACTCTAGGAGTGAGGAGGAGCATATGGAGCATCTGAGGATTGTGTTGCAGACACTTCAGGAGCATTGGTTGTATGCTAAGTTATCCAAATGCCAGTTCTGGCTAGCCGAAGTGTGTTTCCTTAGTCGTATGATATGCAATAATGGGATTAAGGTGAATCCTCAAAAGATAGAAGTGGTTGCTAATTGGCCTCAACCTACCAGTATTTTAGAGGTTCACAGTTTTCTGGGTATGGCTGGGTATTACAGGAGGTTTGTGAAGGATTTCTCCCATATTGCAGCTCCATTGACTAGATTGATGCAGAAATAGGAGTGTTATGTATGGACTGATGAGTGTGATCGTAGCTTTCAGACTTTGAAGTATTGCCTCACCAGTACTCTAGTATTGGCATTGCCAGTAGAGGGGGAGAAATTTACTATGTATTGTGATGCTTCTCGGATTGGTTTGGGGTGTGTATTGATGCAGTTGGTAGGGTAATTGCTTATGCTTCCCGTTAGTTAAAGAAGCATGAAGCAAATTATCTAACCCATGATTTGGAGATGGTGGTTGTGATCTTTGCATTGAAGATTAGGAGACACTACTTGTATGGATCAAAATGTGAGATATATAATAATCATAAGAGTCTACAGTATATATATTTCAGCAAAAAGATCTGAATTTTCGACAGCGCAGATGGGTGGAGCTACTTAAGGATTATGACTGTGAGATTCTTTACCACCCTGGTAAGTCCAATGTAGTGACTGATGCACTGAGTAGGAAATCCATGGGCAATTTAGCTCATATTATGAGTGGCAGGAGACCTTTGATTCGAGAGATGGGAGAGTCGGCATATTTGGGAGTGGAGTTGGAGTTGGGATCCTAAGATCAAAACCAGGATCTGATTGCCCAATTTCTGGTGAAGTTACTGTTACTTGATGATATTAAAGTGGCTCATGATAAGGATCCTTATCTATTGAAGCTTAAGGGAGAGGTACAGAATGGGAAGATGACAGAGTTTACAGTAGAGGATGGGGTACTGAAGCGTGGAAAGCGTATATGTGTACTGGATTTTGGTAGGCTACGGGATTGGATTATGAGAGAGGCTTACTACTCAGCATACAGTGTACATCCAGGGATTATCAAGATGTACCATGATCTAAGAGATGTATATTGGTGGCCTGGGATGAAGAGAGATGTGGCTAAGTTTGTGTCCAAATGCTTAGCCTGTCAGCAGGTTAAGTTTAAGCATCAAAAGCCATTAGGGTTGCTTCAGGAGATTGAGTTGCCATAGTGGAAATGGGAGCAGGTTATTATGGATTTTGTAGTGGGTCTACCGAGGATTACCAGGGGTTATGACTCCATATGGGTGATTGTAGGCCATCTGACGAAGTCTGCTCATTTCCTGGAGGTTAAGACCAGTTACACGGCAGTTCAATATGCACAATTATATATGGATAAGATTGTGCGACTTCTTAGAGTTCCTTTGATGATTATTTCAGATAGGGATACATAGTTCACTTCTCGATTTTGGCAGAAGTTTCAGGAGGCTATAGGTACCCAATTACATTTCAGTACTGCTTTTCATCCACAAACTAATGGGCAATCAGAGAGGACAATCCAGAATTTGGAGGATATGCTTAGATTATGTGTTATGGATTTCAAAGTTAATTGGGATTATTATCTGCCATTGATTGAGTTCTCCTATAACAACAACTACCACTCTTTTATTGGTATGGCTCCATTTGAAGCACTATATGGTAGAAAATATAGATCTCCAGTATATTGGGTGGAGCCAGGAGAGAAATAGCTTGAGGGCCAGAGTTGATCAGGGAGACTATGAAAAAGGCACCTATGATCAGAGATTGGATGAGGACTGCCTTTAGTAGGCAGAAGAGTTGTGTTGATCCGAATAGAAAGGATGTACATTTTGCAGTTGGTAATCATGTCTTCCTTAAGGTCTCACCGATGAGGGGTATTATGAGATTTGGGAAGAGAGGAAAGTTATCACCAAGGTTTATAGGCCCATTTGAGATTCTTGAGAAGATTGGTAATGCGGCCTATAGATTGGCTCTTCCACCCAATACGAGCCATGTATATCCGATTTTCCATATCTCTATGCTGCGAAAGTATGTATCTAATCCATCTCACATATTGGAAGTTCAGGATGTGCATCTCAATGAGGACTTGTCTTATGAGGAGCTTCCAGTGGAGATCATTGATTGACAGGTCAGACAACTACAGAATAAGGAGATCCCGATAGTAAAAGTGCTCTGGAGGATCAGTCCATGGAGGAGTGCACTTGGGAGAGTGAGCAGGAGATGAGGAGCATATATCCATTCCTGTTCCAGCAGTGAGGTATGTTTCTATTTAAATTCGAGGACGAATTTATTTGTATGGGGGTAAAATGTAATATCCTAGAAAGTTCTAACATATATGCATGATTTAGTTCTCAATATGTGGTTCATAAGTCTTGAAATAATGGGAAATAATTTTAGAGATACAGTTAGAAAGCGAACTAGTTACTTTTTTGGAAAACGGCGGTGTCGGGAACACTGCCAAGAAATTAGCAGTCCGATCAACAGAAGAATTTTTGAAGTTTACCAGGGGGTACAAGATCACCATAAATCATGTGTAATTTTGGTAAAAAAAAAAAAGAAATGAAAATCTTTTATGAATACTGAAAAAGTAACCAATGGCAAAATTGTAAATAAATGGAACTTTAAGGTGAATAGTGAAAATTAATCTGTCGGAGTTACAGAATGACTCTGAAACTATTTCTATAAATAAGTATAAATTAAAGTAAGCTTATTGACTCCCCACTTTGAATTCCAAATCTTGACAGAATAAATTATAGAAGAATTTGGGATCAAATTGTAATATATGAAAGTTTGAGGATTAAGTTATAATTTTCCAATTGATTTTTTTGTATAAAAGAATGACTTAGCAAAAACTTCCATCATCTTCTTCCTTTTTTCATGGTGGCCGAACCTCCCTTCCACCATTTCCTCCCCCATTCTTCTTCATTCTTCATTAAATCTCTTAAGTAAATCATAGAAAAATTAAGTCTAAACCTAGTTCTATCTATCTTCATCATCAATTTGTAACAAAAAGTAAAGCAAACCAAGGATTTGAAAGCTTCTACATTTTGAGTTCTTCATCACTATTAGGTAACCAATTTATTTGTTTGATTTTATTGTTTATTTAGATGAATTTGATGGGTTTTATGGTTAATTGCATCAATTGATGCAAATTGTTAGGAATTCCTAATTTTTCCTAACCTAGTTGATGTTATTTGTCTTAGCTATGTCAATTAGTGTTAGTTAGTGTTAATTAATGTTATAATATATCAATTGGAGGTTAATAGGTAACTAATTGATGAATGGTTTGATGTAGAATTCAAGAATTAGCAAAGTTGTGCCTATTGGCTCCATTAGTGGTTTGTGAGGAAATTCAATTTTCCAAAGTTATTTGGAAGTTTAGGTGAGTCTTATATGCATCCTTTAAGATGCCTATATCATTGAAATTGAGATTGGAATTCATATATAAAAGTGATATGTTGGCCGAACCATAATTACTATTCACATTGCCTTATTTTGCTTATTTTTGCCTCAATTTCCATAGCCAATTTGAGCCCTTTTGATGTTGTTTAATATTTTTTCTTTGATGCCTATTGTATAATTGCAAATGTGGCTTGTTGTTGGTTGAGTTGGGCAAGTCAAATTTGCACCCTAACCTAACCTATTGGCTTGCCATTGTATGCCCACCAAGTGTTTGATAAAATATCTAGTTCATTTTGTCTTTGTCTTATTATTTGCATTCCATAGGCCTACCATTTGAATGCCATTGTCACCAGCGACGTTGGCATGCTAATTGGCCTACCATTTTACTTTGCTGAGCCAACTTTTGTTCCATATCTTTATTGATTACCAAACCATGTACCATTGTTTGTATGTCACCTATTACAATGCCATGTATCCTATTGATAATTGATTGATTGATATTAAGCTTATTGATATGGAGGATGCCAATGATGCATAATGGTATCCATTGATATGTTGTTTCTTTATATTGATCCTAATGTGGCTTAACAGAGCTATCGATCCGACAGGGTAGTGGGAAAATACTATCGGCGATGTGCACATTGTATTATTGGTGCCCTAGCTAGGAGAGGTTATGGTTCTGGCCATAAGACCTTATCAGTCTTATGCTCATTAATATTGATATGCTACTGGAGACTATATGTTCAAATATGGTCCATACTGATTCTACTGGAGATTGTATGATTTCATACAGTCCATCCCTTTATCTGTCTTTCCATATGATACCAAGCCTATACTTTGTTCTTTGGCTATACTGTAACTTATTACTGATTCAGTATACTGTTATTTGACCTATTGGTACTATCGATCCATTATTACCTATTGTTTATTGATGATGCATATAGATTCACTGAGTATCTTATATACTCACCTTTTTTTTGTTTACCCATTTCAGGACAGAAGTAGATTGCAGAATCCTGTCGTCTATCATCCGAGGATTTCTGCTAGAAGTTCTGATGTATATATTCTGATTCTATATTATTATTTTGATTTTCATAATCTAGCTACTCCATAGGGTATGTATGGGTTAACTAGGAAATGAACATGTATATATGTATGTGATGATATTATGAGTTATATGTATGATGATTTCATGATATGATATATTGACTGTTACAGCCAATTGCAGTAAATTACAAAATGAATTACAGAATAATAGAATGGATGGTAACTAACTAAAATGGATAATAAATTATGGTTTATAGATTGTTTATGTGATACTGGGTTCTACGATTGCCGGTCGTCATTGGCATCTCCCATGCCCTAATATCGTCGCGATCCGAAAACGGGTCATGACATTATTATCAGTTGATGATAAAAAGGGAGGATGTGCTTAAGACTGCTTTTAGAACCAGGTATGGTCATTATGAGTTTTTGGCTCTACCATTTGGGTTAACAAATGCACCAGCTGCTTTTAATGAACAGGGTCTTCAAACCATTCTTAGATAGGTTTGTGATTGTGTTCATTGATAACATATTGGTATACTCCAAAAGTAAGGAATAGCATGTAGAGCATCTGCGTATGGTTTTACACACTTTGAGAGAACATCAGCTTTATACTAAGTTTTCTAAGTGTGAACTCTGGCTTGATAGAGTTGGCTTTCTAAGGCATGTGATTAATAGAGAAGGGATTTTTATAGATCCAAAGAAAGTTGATGTGGTTTTGGATTAGCCTAGACCCACCAGTGTGACATAAGTTAAGAGTTTCATGGATCTAGCAAGTTATTATCGAAGATTAGTTTAAGATTTCTCCAAGATAATTGCTCCTTTAAATAAGCTCACTCAGAAGCACGTGAATTTTAGCGGTCGATGATTGTGAGGATAGTTTTCACAAGTTAAAGATTTGTTTAACTACTACTCCAATTCTGGCACTACCATCTAGTAAGGGTGGTTTTGTGGTTTATTGTAATGCTTCAAGAGTGGGACTCAGTTGTGTTTTGATGTAAAATGGTAAGGTAATAGCTTATACTTCTCATCAGTTGAGGAAACATGAGTTGAATTACCCGAGCAATGATTTGGAGATGGCGGTAGTAATATTTTCTTTGAAGATTTGGAGGCACTATATGTATGGTGAGAAGTGTGAGATCTACACGGGTCATAAGAGTTTGAAGTATATCTTCCAGCAAAAAGATTTGAACCTTAGGTAAAGAAAATGGATGGAGTTGCTTAAGGATTATGATTGTGAGATTTTGTATCAACCAGGTAAGGCTAATGTTGTAACTGATGCCTTGAGTTGAAAATCGTTGGGGAGCTTAGCTCACATTCAGGTGAGTAGGCGACCGTTGATTAAGGAATTTCAAAGTTTGTACAATTTGAGCATTCAGTTTGACTTGTCTGATACTGGAGCATTGTTGGCTCATTTTCGAGTTAAACCATTATTAGTTGATTAGATTAAAAAAGCTCAAGATAGAGATCCTTGCTTGGTTAAGTTGAAAAGCAAAGTGGAATCAGGGAAATCTCTGAGATTCACCATTAGGGATGGTGTATTAAGATATGGTACACGGTTATGTGTTCCTGTCGTGGATGATCTGATTGAGCAAGTCTTAAGGGAAGCTCATTATGCCAGTTACAGTGTGCATCTGGGTGCCACTAATATGTATCGTGGTGTTAAGGAATTGTACTGGTGGAATGGCATGAAGAGAGGTATAGTTGAATTTGTGGCCAAGTACTTGACTTATCAGCAGATTAAGTTTGAGCATCAGAAACCATAAGGATTACTTCAACAGTTACCTTTTCCAGAATTGAAATATGAAATAATAACTATGGATTATGTGGTAGGTTTGCCAAGGACTTCCAGTGGACATGACTCCATTTGGGTGATTGTGGATAGGTTGACTAAGTTAGCTCATTTTCTGCCGATAAAGACTACTTATTCATCTTTTTAGTATGCTCAGTTGTATATTGATGAGATTGTGAGATTACATGGTGTTCTGGTATCTATCATTTTTTGTAGATGTACTCAGTTTACCTTAAGATTCTGGCAGAAGTTACATGAGTCTTTGGGTACTCGATTGGATTTCAATACAACTTTTCATCTATAGACTGATGGACAATCAAAGAGCACCATCCAAACTCTAGAGGTCATGTTGAGGATGTGCATCCTAGATTTTTAAGGGAATTGGGATAAGCACTTACCGTTGATTGAATTTTCTTACAACAACAGTTATAACTTTACAATTCAGATGGCACCATATGAGGCTCTATATGGGAGAAAGTGTAGATCCCCTATCTGTTGGTATGAGATTAAAGAGAGGTTCATTAAAGGTCCTGATTTGATCTGATATACATCCGAGAAAGTGCCTTTGATTCAAGAACAATTGAGAACTTCTTTTAGTCATCAGAAGAGCTATGCCGACCCTAAGAGAAAGAATCTTCATTTTGCCATTGATGATAAAGTCTTTTTGAAGATATCTCTAATGAAAGGAGTTATGAGATTTGGGAAGAAAGGCAAGTTATCTCCAAGATACTTTGGACCTTTTGAGATTCTAAACAAGGTTGGAGATGTTTCATATCGATTAGCACTTCCACCAAACTTGGATAGTGTTCATTTGGTGTTTCATATATTTATGCTTAGTAAGTTTGTTTCAGATCCTTCTCACATATTGCAAGCGTAGCCTTTGGAGTTTAGCTCAAACTTAACTTGTGAAGAGGTTCCTATAGCCATTGTTGATTGAATTGTTAAAAGACTTCGGAATAAGAATATAGTGATGGTGAAAGTTCTTTGGAAGAATCAATCGACGGAAGAATGCACTTGGGAGAGTGAGCTTGGTTTGCATACTAAGTATCCTCAATTGTTTCAGGATTTAGAGTAAGACTTCTGTAAAATTCGAGGATGAATTTTTTATTAGGAGGGAAGAATGTAATACCCTTTATCTACATTTCTTGTGGTTTGTAGTTTGAGTTGTGATAAATTTCTATTTTTTTGTTCTATTATATTTTATTTTCTATTAGTTCAGTCTGTTAGAATGTGTTTTGTTGAGTATAGATAGCTCTTAGAGAGAGAGTTTCATATGTTAAGTTATGTTGGATAAGTTTTGGTTAAGTTAGGTTGGAGAAATGTTGAGATATACCTCATGGCCTTCATTCACGGGCGTAAAGCTTACCTTCACGGGTGTAAGTCAATCTTCATGGGTGCGCAAAAAGTTCCTATCTAAATTTTGAATTTTCATCAGATTGCTTTTAAGGGAGCGATATTCATCTTCACAGGCGTGAAAGATCAACCTTTATAGGCATGAAGTGTTGGGTTTTTTATATATCCATTCATTTGTCACTTGCCTAGAAATTTATTTCTTTCTCTCGATTCTTTATTTCTCAAACACAAAACCCTAAATCCGTCCCATTTGTGATTCTATGACATTAATACCTATATTAATGCTACTTTTTGGAAGGGAAACACTTTAAGAAAGCTATTGAATCATTTCAAGTTAAGATTTCATCGAAATCTCCATTTGAGGAGAAAGAGGTATTTTCTTCATATTTCAATTTATGTTATGATTTGAGGTTATAAATTGTTAGAATAGTTGTGTATTAGTTATGAGGAGTATATTAAATGCATTAATGGTTATAGTTTTTGGTTTGTTGGAAGAATTAGGGCAAATGGTGAATAATAATATGAATAGTGCCAATTCTCCTATTCTTCCATGATTTTCTTAAGAAATGATTAAATTGAATTTAAACACTATCTAAATAAGCTTTAGAAAATCTTTAATTGTAAGAATTTATTATGGATAATGTTGGGTAAGGAAAACCTTAAATTTGTGAATTTGTTGAAATATGTTAGGATTGGAGCTTTAAGTGCAGTCAAGTTGATTTGGAGCTTAATAAAAGGTTTAGAGCTTTGGCTTGTTTGTGGCTTTGTAGAGGTGAGCTATGCATATATGTTTTATATGTATTTGCAAATACATAAATATGATTCTTTCGTTAATATTCATTTTGAATATATATATATATATGAAATTGTTAAGTTGGTAATTCTTGAACCAACGATATTTGATATAAATATATCTTTGTTTCCATTGCTATGCTTTAGGATTGATATTTTTTACCCGTTTCTTTGTAACCAACTCTTTATTATATTATAAACCTATTATTCTGGAAACATACTTGATTATAAGAATCCTTGTTATAACTATTGTATCTTAAACCTAGTAAGTGTATAGTCAGAACATCTTTCTTATGAGGGGAAAAACATAGGATTGAGTGCACCAGTGACTCGACTAATAGAGTTAAAGTATCAAGGTTCTTTCTAGAGGGGACAAAGTTTCTCTAGGTGTGTTTTAGCTCAAACACATGTATTCTATAAGGAGATCGCAGTATCATGTTCTGTTATGGATGTCGTTAGACTCCTGTTTTGTTTCTATTGTATATATATATTTGTGATGTGCCATTTTTTGTGGGCACTTCTGACTTTTGATTTCTGAACTTTATATTATGATATCTGATTTCTAATTTAGCTTTTGATATGTATATGACTTCTGATTATCTATATATATTCTGACCTATGTATTACAAAATTCGTTTGTGATATATGTGTATAAGATAGCATTTGAACCTCTGATTTTATTCTGAACCTTAGGTATGGCATATACATAATTCATTGAGTTGAAGGCTCACCCTACTTCTGTTGTGATTTTCAGGTGCTAGAGTAGTCGATCCAAAGACTGAGGATAAAGCTTCTTGACTTCTTTCTCCAAAAAGTTATTCGAAAGTATAAGCTTTGTTTATTTTGAGTACATTTTTGTTAATGTTGAGATGTAATTCTCTTAGAGTTTCATAATATTTGAATGGATGTAATATTCTTTTGGGTTATCACTTGTTTATCTTGGATAGAGAACCTTATTTGCCTTTGATCCATGGTGAACAAGTTGATTATATTTTGGGTGATATATCATAGGTTAATGATGTTTATAATTGTAGATTTATGGATAGTTATAGTTATTATTTGTTATTGCCACAAGTTAGGCTGGTGTGTTCTACGGATTTTTGGTGGCCTTAAGCCTACTCATGTCTTAGGACCGTCGCGTTCCTGTTTTAGGGATGTGACATGCATAGTTAAAGGGACCTCATTTTTCCCATGCATGTCACCTTTGACTATGATGATGGAGGTCTCATGAGGGAATTTTAGCTTTTGATGGAGAGATGAAGGAATGGATCTAGCCTAGTGAATCCATGGTCTGCCTAGGAGAAGATTAAAGCAGGCGGGCATATTAATGACTTAGAATGGAATAGGAGTGGTGACTGGCCCAATGGACACATCCAGGGTGGCTACACCAAGTACTTCCCTCTTGGTATTATCATAAGCTCTCACTATCTAGTCAAAGGGACTGAAATCAGAAGCTTCTAGACCCAAGTAGCTAACCACCTTCAAAGGGCACACATTCAGGGTAGACCCATTATCAACCAAAACCATTTATACTGTCTTGCCCTGGGTTATGACTGTGATATAAAGAGCATTGTTATGGCTTGTTTACCCCATTGGTAAGTCACAGTCAGTAAAGAAAATGGTTGTGGCTTTTGTGGAGTTGGTGAGAGAGGTAACTAGAGTTTTTAGGGAGATGTCGATAGGAGCCTAACATTGGTTCAAGGACTTGTAAAGAGCTTGGCAATAAGGATAGGAGGATTGAATGAGGATCTATATTGAGATGTTTGCTTAGGTCTTTTTAAGTTTCTTAAGGAAAGAATCCTCACCAGGCTCACATAAGGCTTTGATTTTCTCAACTAGTGAGGGAATAGGTTGCACAGTAGATGATTGTTGGATGGGCTGTATTGGGGGTTGAGTAAATCTGTCACTTCTGGTTATGGCATCAATCCCTTCCACAAAGTCATTCAGATCAAGGGCACAACAGGAGTTGGAGCTTGACCTAATCAAGGCAACTAGATCAAACTCAGGGTCAAAAGATTGGATGAAGTGGATATTTGGTTGATGATTTAGGAGAGGGTTGGTGTTTGTGTTTGGTTGGCTCCTTAGAGGCAGGATATCTCCACTATCTATAAGATCTTGATTCTTATGCCTTAGGTTCTTCCAGTCATTAGTTCTATGCCCTTTGGATTAATGGTACTCATAATACTCGTTCATATTCTAGCTCCTCAACATGAGGTTTGGCAGTGATATGGGCTTTAGAGGCTCAATCAATTTAGCTTCCAAGGCTTTCTTATAAACAATGATGAGAGGAAAACCCAAGCCTGTGAAGGATCTTCTCTCAAATCTCATAGGTTGGTGGGTATAGATGTTGGCTATTTCTCTACTTTTCTAATTAGTAGAGTTGTTTATATTAGGAGTGTAATTGGGATTTGTTCGGTATCTAGAGCTAAAGGTAGAAGACTCATCCTTGATTTGACCACTTTAGACCAAGTCTTCAATTTTAGAGGCTGTAGCTACAAGAGATTTGAAGTTTGGGGAGGTATTGTGTTTAGAGGTGAGTTTGATAAGTTGGTAAGAGATGTGAATCTATTCTTGCTCAATAGGCCTGTTTACCATTTGGGCGGCTTTTAATCTCCACCGGGTTAGGAACGTAGAGAAGGATTCTCTGGTTTGATGTTTGGTGGTTTCAAGGTCTCATTGAGTACTATCCACCTCAATGTTGTAGTGGTATTGCTTGACAAAAGCATTCCAAATGTCATCCCATATCTTTTTGAAATTGACATCCAAGTTATCAAACCATCTAACAGTGGCACCAGTAAGGAATTGCTAGAATAACAGGGCAAGGAGTTCATTATCTACCCCTCTGTAACACCAAGTCATAACCGAGCCTAGTATAGTTAAACACCTTTGGGAAATTTCTGTTAATTTATTTGAAATCATTTTGATGTACTTGCATATGTATTTGATTGTTACTTGGTTGCTTGTATAAAATAAAATAAATAAAAATAAAATAGCCAAATTATGTTACAAAAATGGTAAGACTTAATTGAAAAAGGAAATAAAATGTAGGGATTTAATTGATATTTGAAAAGGACTCAATTTCAAAAAAAAATTGAAGTTAGTGAGTGAAGTGGAAATTTCACTCATCATGATTAAATGGAACAAAGTATTGGTGCATTGTAATCTAAGGGATACATGTGTAGGTTGCAAAGTACACTTTATGAGATTGAATACATAGAATTGGGTGGAAAAATTCCACTAACACATAAAATAATCAAAAGAATTTTGCATTTCTCTTCTTCCATCAAAGAAACCGTGAACAACCAAAAGAAAGAAGAAAAATTTCTT
>CANXYC012740267.1:0-62467 GCA_948193065.1 Aleurites moluccanus
AACAACATCATGAGAATTATTTCTTGAACAAATTATTTCTTATATATATATGTTATTAATTAATATAATTTTATATAAAGAATAATTAAATGAATATAATAATTAATTAAGTATAATAACAGGTCTCCACGGGGACGGGGACGGGGACGGGAATGGGGATCCCCACTAGGTGAGAAATATACTTCCCGTCTCCGCTAACGAGAAAAAAATATTCTCCTTGCCTGCCCCATGAAAAGACAAATCGAGAAATTTTCATTCCGTTCGAGATAAATTTTTACGGAGAATGGAGATTTCCCATCTCATTGTCATCCCTAGTGGTTGAGGGCAAAAATGGACTTAACGAATGTGATATTTCAAAAGACATTTAAGTTCGATTCTTTTAGTCTATATCTTATTATTATTATTTTTTATAAAATGAGGGTTAAATCTTAAGACACACAGTTAGAAAAACATATTTGAAATGGTCAATACCCTCTATTGTTACCTATCATCAACTTATGAAAATGCTGGTGAATACCCTTAATTTTATGAAAACTTAAAAACATGATCATTACTTTCTTGATCATTCAGTCCATGTATTTATTTGCTTTTTTATAGCAGTGACCGATCTCAATGCTCGATTCATGATACATAATATAAATATAAATCGATTGTATATTTTATATAAATTATAATTATTATAATTAATTTTTAAGTCAGTCCCGTTAATATATATATATATAATTCAAATTATTAATCATAATATTTAATAAAAAAATTCATAAAAGAATATAATAATGAAAACAATTAAAATGTATTAAAATATTATTTTATCTTATTTATTTTTTATTATTTTTCATTATTTAATTTGCTTGAATAAGGTTATTATATGAAAAATGATTTTAAAAAACTTAAAAATTACTTATTAAATACCTTTTTAATTATCTCATTTTATTTTTAATTATTTGAAATATTTAAAATTCAATAAAAAATTAAAAAATTTATTAAAAAAGATAAATGAATTAATGAGCATAATTTGTCTTTGCTAGTCCTGGTGAACAAAAAATAATAATAATTGAATCCAATGCAACGCAATTCATGCTAATAGTGACAACTTACATTAATCACGAAAAATTGAAATTCACAGGAGTACAAAGGCAAACAGGTTTGCCTAGTTATTTAAACAAATCACGCATCAATTAGCAACACAGGAACATAAACATTAAGAATAAGCCAGACGTACTTATTAATGCAAGTTAATACATCAATAAGTAAAAGAAAACCCCTCACAATTAACCCACTAATTAAATCCAGCTTTACCAGAAATAATAGAAGTACTTTCACACAGCCCAGAAAAGAAAATTACCAGATTTCCCATGATTATTACACAAATCTTATAATTATTAATTTATTCTGCACATTGGAAACCAGGAGGAATAGATTTGCCACATGCACTGACAAGCAAGCTAAGTGTAACAGGCACATTCAAATTGATTCCAAGAACACTAGCTTTAATGGCTGTGCAAAGACACAAGGCAGCTTCCAAATCAGCCAAACCTTGAAGCAAAGCACAACACTTGCTGCCTGTAGGAGAGCCCCCAATTGCAACATTAACGAGTCCAAGTAAGTCTGCACAAACTCCTAATTTCAATGTATCTCTTGGGCAAGTTGTTGGTGCATATGGAGCAGGAGAAGGCTTTGGCTTGCAAGCACCACAAGCATTAGAGAATGTTGAGAAGAAAAGAAGAGAAAGGATCAAAATGAAAGCAGAGAACTTCTTGGAAGCCATTGCTAAGCTATAATATGAATCTTCAGGAGCTACAGCTTAATGGGTTTTTTTGGGGGAAGGAGTAGCTTTTTTTAAAGGGGAATTGTGAGGTGCATATTATGAGATTGATTGAGTGGAAGAGAGCAGAAAAGGTTGATAATGTACTGGTTGTATTTTTTGTATCCATATGGGATAAGGGAAAGAAGTTTGTTTGCTTTTGCTTTGCTGTCAGATATTATATAGCTTGATGTGTCACTCGCTATGGAAACTATTTCACTCGTTCAATTCTTAGGACAATCACACCCAAAAAACGAACTGTTGTCCTTGAAAAAAAAAAAAGAACTGTTGAAATTAAAGATCTTAATTTCATATAAGCCTTATGCACAGGTTTTCTCAGTCCAAACCGCATTTCTAAAACTAGGCCAAATCGATTTCCATTTCGACCAATTATGATAATATATTTTTAGAAAATCTTGTTCATAATCAGTCCAATAAAGAAAGTATAATGGTCAATTCACAAAAATTGCCACCCCTACAACTTTCATTGCCACTTTCATTCATTCATATCAAAAACTTAATTTAAACTGGTTTTAGATTGATATATTTTAAACTGATTAGTCGGTTGGAGCTCGAAACTAAATTTTACTTCAACTATAACCAAAAATATGACATTTAATGTAAGATTTACGTCCACTTTCACTTGTAATTCTTGCAAAATTCATATTAATAGTGTTATGATCCAATTATTCATAGCCTTTATACCAGAAGGACCAGCAAATTATGCTGCTTTAACAGTATTCAAAAATCGCAAGAAAGTTTATGCTTTCTATCTCCTTTTATACTTGTAAATATTTGATTAGCCGTAATTATTATTATCCAAACTTAGATAAAGAAGTTATTGGTCCAATAGTCGAGTACCTAACTCATAAGTTAAAGATTCGAATTCAAGGCAATCATTTAGAAAAAAAAAAAAACACTTGGATAAAGAAAAAAACGTTATACAATAAACAGATTTAAAAGAAGAGAAGTCGTGTAATGGGTTACAGGTTGTATATTGTGACAAACACGAATCCATTACCCATGGTGGTGTCTGCTTGTCTATTGTCTTATCCAGTATCTGACTTATATATTTATCAATAATTGAAAACTATTAGATGGTGGATGCATTTTTTTATCACATGGCTATGATTTTATTGTCGGAGATGGTTCTACTTGCAACTTGTGGATTCAAAATTGAAAATCGAAATTGGCAAAACAATGCGTTGTGGGTCTACTTCTACTACGCATTATGTCGATTGAACGTCTCATCACTTTCGCGGGATTATTAATCATTGTCAGGAATTTTCTTTATTATCCGGTCCCAAAAGAGTCGTTGATTCCCCCTTTTCACGGTACTGGGTAACCAAATGTCATAAAAATAGAATCTGTTTTGGATTAATAATGCTGAAATCATCTTCAAGATAAGATCTTGAATTCAAACATGATTTGAAATTAAATTATAAAAAATAAAATCAAAACTAAAATATTTTTAAAAATAGAAATTTAAATATTTTAGTATTTCCTATAAATTACAAAATATTAAAATGTTATTTTAGTTCAGATAATAAAACTATTTTTTTTTAAGTAAAAAAAAGAAAAATAAGAAAATATAAACAAGACACATCAAGACATGACTAAAAAATAAATATATATTTTTCTAGATAATAAATTCTTAATTATCTTTCCTCTTTTAATACTAAAAAAAAAATTATAAACAATTAAACATATATAACTGAATGAAAGTTAATTGATAAACAAGTACAAGCTGGACATATTTTCAATTGCAGCACAAGTAAGTTTTGGCATTTATATACACTGGTAATATCAAATATGGTAGAATAATCCGATATAAATTTAATATAAAATTAATGAGTTTGATTTAAAAATTATTGTATTATTGTAAATTTTATGTCAATTCGATTGTAACATAAAAATAATTGAATCGGTGTTGACATGTTAATCCGAAAACGACACGTTTAACCCATTATAATTAATATTTTGTTAACATATTTAACTGAATATATTTATAAATTATAAAATATTTATATATAAATATTATTTTTAATCATCTTTATAAATTTATATCTAATTATATTTTATATAATATAAATTAATAGAGTTTATTTAATAAATTTGATAATTTTTAAATATTAAAATAAAAATTAATTAATTTAAAATTTTAAATATATTATTCGTATCATATCGTGTTATCCATTAATTAAATGGATCGAATTTATGTTTAAATTTTGATATTACAAATTAATCATGTCATGTTTCGTATTGACATTTATCGTGTTATATATATATATATCAACACGACTATACTAATACAAACTATCACCCTTTATATTCATTTATATAAAATATTTTAATAATATATAAAATAAAATAAATATTAATATCTTTTTACTAAATAAAAAAATATATATAAATTTATATTAATTATATATATAAAATAAAAGCATACAAATCTATTCAAAAGTAAAGGATAAGTGTCCCTTGATTTTTAAATTTTATAGATAATTTATTATTTAATCTATGAAATTTGATGAAATTAATAAAATGGTATTTCTATTTTGAAAAATTATAATTTAATTATATTTTCTTTATTTTTTTCTTTATTTTCTTTCATTTTATTTTTAATTATCATAATATCTCCATTTTAAAATTTTTATGTTTGTCTGTGTATAAAAATTTTATGGAATAAGTGAGAATTTTGGTAAGAAGTTTGTTTGTTTGTTTGAGATGCCTGTTAGTGAAGTAACCAATTGCAAGTCCTCACATTGGAATATTAGTATGCATGTGCAGCTTCTCCTTTGATGATATTCTCTGACATGTATCTAATAGTGTAAACCAATTTGACAATGGTTAAAGGAACCTTCCTTGTCACGAAAGTTCAGTTAATCAAAAATAGATATCAGAAAGTCCTCATCCAAGGCTACTTGGAGGCTCCTAATCCTACACTCTTTTTCGTCGAACGTTCCCCAAGCCAAGTCGCTATCATTGGATCTCATAGAAGTATTTTACATTCAAAATACAATACAAGAAATACATACAATTAATTGTATTGTATCATAGTATATATAAGAGAAAAATAGTTCAAAACTTTGATACCCTTCTTTCTCTTTAAAAACTTATTATGATGTATTAATCATAGAAAACGATGGATAATAAAAGGTTGAAATTTAATAATTTACACAAGAAGCCTTCCTAATTGAGGGGAGGTGGGCCCTTGATTAGATTTGAGCAATTGTTGACAATTTCTAATTTTATAAAATGTAGGACCCACATAAATATCAATTTGAATGAATCGGTAGTCCACCTTGTATGGGCCAGGCCACTTTACAAGCCTTTCTGGTGTCCAGCAGTTCTTGTCTGAAATATTTTTACCCTTTGTTATGGGTGGGCTTGTGCTGGACCTATTATGGTGTGCACGAACTTTGGTTTAAAGTAGACTATGGCTGAGTTTATACAATTATGACACATGATGATACGGAAATGTAATTATAACATAATTAAAAATAAATAAATTATAGAAATAATTTCAATTCAAAAATTTAGATGAGATTTTTAATTTAAATCATCTAAAGAAAACTATTATCTAATTATTTAAATTAATGGATAGATTATATTTACAAAAAAAATATGGATAAAAATTCATTTAAAAATCACAATTAATCTACAAATAGGATATATTTTATTCTAGATGGTAAAATTTAATTATAAATATAATAATTATTAGGAAATGGCTATCTTCATCGCATATTCCTTAATGATACTACTTCCTAATGAAATAAAATAACATTTAATTACTATTTGTAATATTTTAAATTTAAATTAAAACACACATCCATACATATTTTATAAATAAAATGTATATATATATATATAATAAATTTATATTTATATTTTCTTTCAAATGATAAATGAAATTAAAATTTACAAATTTTAATATGTAGTTTATCTGATGACTTTGTACCACTAAATAAATAAATAAACAAATAATGATGAAAGTTGTTTAATTTTGCCTTTTGGAAGCGAGACAGCAGGCTGTATTATCAATTAAGGCATATTTTTTATTTTTTATATAATTTAAGATGGTTATAGCCTAATTTGACACAACGTATGAAAATAATTTTTTATATGAAAAAAATTATATTCGATATTTTCAAAATTAATTAACTGTATATTTGTGTTTGGTAAAATATATTATAAAAACTGATTATAAACTCATAAGAATATTTTTGTCCACTAATTTCTTAAAATCAGCTACGCGTTTAATCTAAAATTCAGCTATTTTGAAAAGTTTTAATTTCTAACTTATTCAAATAGTTAAATTTTAGCTATCCAGATAATTACTTTTATTAATTTTGATATTTTGATATTTTGAGCTAAAATCAATTTTTCACTTAAAAAAACTTTTTTTTTTTTTTTTCATAAGCTGCGCTAAACGGACATTATATTAATTTTTTCAATTTTTTGAATAAATAAATAAATTAAAAAATAATATAAATAAGTGAAAGGTGAAAATTTATAATTATCAATTTAAATGATATAATAATTAAATATTATTTTATCAAAAATTTTACTTTTTTTCATTTAATTTTTTATTTTAATTTATTTATATTAATTTTAATTAATTATTTTATAATTATATTTGATTTAAAATAATTAATTCATGTCAATTCAGCATTTATTAGAACAAATGGTTTTTTTAATTAGTAATAAAATATATTATCTTATCTTAAGAAGTCTACCAAAAAAATAAGCACTAAATTTCATAAAATAAAAATCAAATACTAAAACCACTTCTAAATCTTTGCCAAAAAAAAAAAAAAAAACCCAACGGTATCTGTTTGTTCTTTAACGGCAGACGGAATAATAATAATTTTAAAAGGAATGAATAATTACGCCGAGTCCTATAGCGAAAAGTTTCCGTGTCCGTTAATAAAGCTTTGACAGTGATATTAGCTGGGGTCGATCAACCAATACAAAGGAAGGTCTTCCAAGAAGATTCCCAAATAATGGCGATCTTGTACGCGCTGGTGGCCAGGGGATCGGTGGTGTTAGCGGAGTTTAGCGCGACGGCGACGAACGCCAGCGCCATAGCACGGCAGATACTGGAGAAGATACCAGGGAACGATGATAGCCATGTCTCTTATTCTCAAG
This sequence comes from Aleurites moluccanus, assembly GCA_948193065.1. NCBI lineage: Eukaryota > Viridiplantae > Streptophyta > Magnoliopsida > Malpighiales > Euphorbiaceae > Aleurites > Aleurites moluccanus. The sequence continues at coordinate 6,956 of CANXYC012740267.1, forward strand.
ATCGTTATATTTTTCACGTCAAGCGCACCGATGGCCTCACTGTTCTTTGTATGGCTGATGATACTGCTGGAAGTAAGATTCTCTAAATAACTGATTATAAAAAGGCTTTAATTTGATACTGATTTTATTTAGTTAGGAGTAAGATTCAATTTTAAACTCTTAAGCTGCATTAGAATTGGAATTTTTTTTTTTCTTTTGATCCAAATTGATTTGAAATCCTACCTTGTCTTAAGATTTAATTAATATTTCTTAATCTAGATTTCACTGATACTTGTGCTTTTCGTGCATTTGTTATATTCTTAAGATTTTGTGGTCATAAAACATAATTGAAATCAATGTAATGTTGCTACTTCATCTTTTATAGTACTTTAGGGTTCTAAGTGTCTTATGGGCTCAATCTATTGTTAAACTTTGTGAATGTAGAGGAACCTGTTGGAATATTATTAAAGCCATTAAAAATGCACATCATAATTTATAGCCAATTAAACCAAAACTCCACATTTATCTACAAAACTTTTATGATGTTGGATGCATGGCAATGAGTCTAACAAATGAATATTTTGTGTGAAGAAACCTTCCATTATGTCTCACCGATCTATCCAATTTACAATATTCTTAATGCTTTATGCAGGGAGAATTCCTTTTGCATTTCTTGAAGACATCCATCAGAGATTTGTGAGGACTTATGGCCGTGCTGTTCATTCAGCCCAGGCTTATGCCATGAATGATGAATTTTCAAGGGTTTTGAGCCAGCAAATGGAGTATTACTCAAATGATCCAAATGCAGATAGGATAAATAGACTAAAAGGTGAAATGAGCCAGGTAAGTTCAGATGCTTTGCATAAACAATTAATATAAATATGGTGTTTCATATGATTTGCCATCCACAAGTGGCATTGAAAGACGTCTGCTCCCAGTCCCTTTTGCCCATTAATCACTTTGTCAAAGGATTTTGATTAGTGGGACATTATGATTCGTTGAGTATAATCTTTCCCTAACACTAAATATGAGTTTGGTTATGTACCTTCATTTATAATGGATGTGCTCTTCATTTATTCATACCCACTTCCTTTATAGTTCAAACTTACATCCTTTCACCTTATGTGATGCTCATAAACTTACATTAGACAGGATTTTGCCTGTATTTTTCTCTTTTTAATAGATTTGTATTTGCCAAATGTGTGCTTGTAGGTGAGAAATGTCATGATTGAGAATATTGACAAAGTTTTAGAGCGAGGTGATCGTTTGGAGTTGCTGGTTGATAAAACTGCTAATATGCAAGGGAATACCTTCCGTTTCAGAAAGCAGGCTCGTCGTTTCAGAAACACAGTGTGGTGGAGAAATGTCAAGCTTACGTATGTTGTCTGAGACTATTTTCTTCTATTTACAGTAGATAACAAGTCAATCTGTTGACTATTGACTAAATTCTTTGCTTCTTGCAGGATTGCTTTGATAATCCTCCTTCTAGTGATTGTCTATGTTGTACTGGCTTTTGTATGCCATGGACTTGCACTACCTTCCTGCCTGAAGTGAGGACAAGCATAAAGTGAGACTCTGAAGTGTTTTGTGCCTTTTATTTTTTCATTGGTATATGAGATATTTCTGTTTGAACTTCACTTTTGCTGTAAGTTCTATTAGATTTTCGCTTGTGCAGTATGAAATGCTTGAATTTTCTGAGTGTGCACTTTCTTCAACTGTGCCTCTCACTGAGACAAATTGCTTCAGGTTGAATGTCAATTGAAGACATGGCTTGATTAGTTATATTTATTGAAGACTAATTTTTTGGTGTGAACTCTTTAAAGCTTTGGTATCTTTTGTTTTTCACTTTAAATTAACATATCTCGTAGTGGTTATTTGTTTCAATAAATCCCTCGGTGTGTGCCATATATTTTTGTTGTTGACAGATAGACGGGGCAAAAGACCTGGTCCTTTACTAGTATTTCATTTACTTACAACAATTGCCCTCAAAAATATATATAAAAAAAAAAAACCTGCTTACTGTTGAATGCAGATGTAGTGATTATTGCCTACTTTTTTGCTTAAAATTTGCCTTCACTGTTGAATCTAGAAAAGCTATTCAAGTTTGAAGATCGAAGGATAGTAATTGGTTTCTTTTCTTTTTCAGACTTTTTTTCTTATCTTCTTTGGACTTTGAAATTGCTATGATGGTATTGGTTTCTACCTTGAATGAAATTCGTATCAGCAATTAGGCTCCTAAACTACCTAATGAACAGACTTTCAAAACAATTGGAAGAACTCAGAATAAAAGTAAATTAATAAACGAATGGAAGAATTTGTAAATCCTAATCTTATATCTTGGCGTTTCCTCTAGTTTTTATATGATTTTGTAGTTTTAGGAAGGCAGACGTTTTCTGCAGTAGCAGAGAAATGGCACTAGGATGAAGTTGTTTATAGGCCATCTCATGAAACTATTTTCATCTCTCATAATCCCGAATATAATCTAATTTAATTCAAATCAATAATAAGAACCTTGGTCCAAATCCAAGCGTCTTTTAACTTGGACACTTTGAAGATAGACGTTGCATCATCTACTAAGAAAGCATATCAAAAAAACTATTTTGCTAAGGGATGTTCCATTTTCCGAGCAAGCACTTACAGGAAGTTTCCTCATCAGACGGACCCTATTTCAGTACGTCTCCAAAAACAAATGGGTGTGTTGAAAGGGAATTTTCTATTCGTCTGGACACAGATAAAGTAAGTACTTACAGGTACGGGTATAAAAGCTATGATGATAAATTTTAACAGAACCTTCATTAGATTCAGTACCAAAGAGAGAAAATAGCAAAACGCCAAAACAGAATGAAGAACGCTCCATGAACAAGTCAAGACTCATGGGTGACCAAGGCAGGCACAAACATAGTATAGAGCCAGACGATGAGGTCCCATCACTTTCTAATTATTTTACTAGCTGGGAGAGAGCATAAATGTTTTCCTTATTTTGGAAGGAAATTCATGAGGCCTGTACATTTTTGTTAACAGAACAAGTCAAAGAAATTATTTTGAAAAATAAAAATTAAGAACGAAATTTAATTTATGTTGTACTGATTTACTGTCTTTAATCCTTTAATCCTTTAATCCTTCACTGTATATACTGTCTAACACCCAACTCTTTTGCTAAAAAATACACAGGAGAAGAAAATGGGAGACTTGTCTCTTCTTTTTTTTTTAAAAAAAAAGCACATTGAATTTCCTTCTACGTTTCTACATATGACTAGACATTGTAATTTACACTAGTAGTCTAGAAGATTTAATTTGTTCAGCAAGTGCTCCAGTTCTTGCAATGCAGTCTTATACTGATCTAGTAATCGTGCTCCTTCCTCCACAATTGGAATTGCAAGTTTATACAAATGGCTTTGCCAGTAAATTGGGTTATACACATCAATATTACTGGAAGCAGGATCTGGAAGGTACTTGCACTTGAAATTTTTACTCCAGCGAGGCAGAATGTAGTGAGCAGGGATTTCTTCCACCCCATTATAATTAAGAACATTCAATGCATGCCTGCATAAATAGCCTTTGTAATTGAACAAGCTGCATATGCATCGGATATCCACCTGGTTTGTCTCATATAAAACTTCAAAATGCCTAACCTCCTTCTCACTTCCCTCGACTTCCACTCGTTCTTTGACTATGTAGGTGACAATTGGACCATTAACACTCACCTGCCTCGTGTTGAAGCAAGAGTACATCCCCTCAACCTCAGACTGAAACTTCTTAAAAACTTCTTTAGTATAAACTTTAGAGAGCTGAACCTCAAAATTGCATCTTGTTTTCAATTCAAAGCTCGAGATTCTTGACTCCAGGTCTGCCATGGCTTCTTTGAGGTGTTTCCTGTGCAAGACTAGATCATACTTATCAACAAATTCCTTAAAAGATGTATGTTTATGTACATAACCATCAAAAAAAGCATTGAAGCCCTCATTTTCTTGGATGGGGATCATTCCTGAAAAAAATATGTCCTTTAAATAAACTGGAACCCACCGTTGCCGCTCGTCATATAATGTTTGTAGCCATTTATTATCACCAAGTCCATGCCGCCTGATCATGTCAGACCAATAAGTTTCAAATTCTGCTATCTTCAAGGAATTATAGACAGCCTTATTCAACTGTCTTCTGATGGCTTCAAATCCGTTCAACCCTCCCAACCTTTCTGGAACTCTTTGCATAATATACAACAGACAATAGCAATGACGAGCTTCAGGGAAGACCTCAGACACTGCAATTTGCAATGGTTTACACTGGTCAGTAATTAAAACCTGTGGTGGCCGCCCTTGCATGCATTTAAGCCATGCCCTGAAAATCCAGACAAAATATTCTACTGACTCGTGTCCAAGAAAGCCACAGCCCAATAATATTGATTGTCCATGGTGGTTCACTCCAACAAACGAAATAAGAGGGATCTCGTATTTGTTCGCCAGGCATGTAGTGTCAATGGCAACCGTATCACAAAAATAACCGTATGCAGCCCTGGATCTGGCATCAGCCCAAAACACATTCCTCAAGCGCCCATCATCATCAAGATCCATCAAGTAAAAGAAGTTTGAATTTGTCAACTTCATGCGGCAAAAATAGTTGTAAACTGCATGTGCATCTCCTTCTTTGAGTTCCAGATGTTTACAGTGATCAACATGAGTAGCACCCTCTCTTATATCAACATTTGAGTATCCATTAGACCCAGAATCCACGAAAGCTGTTCTATACAACTTGATAGTATGTATTTCTGTAACAGGATCTGGCGGTGGTTGTGCTTTTCTGGCAGCAAGAATCATTTTTTTATGTGATTTATAAAACCGTTTAATTTGAGGGCTCACTGGATGGTTGTGCACAAGCTCAACGTCAACTATTCTCCACCTTTTTGAGTCCACGAGCCTAATGACTATCATTGCAGGACAACCGGTTCTTGTTTCCGGTCGTGGATTGTTGGCTTCACTTTTTTTTTTGAAACCTGCACTGCTGCAGCTAAGTTTTGCTCGGTATCGCTCCTTTCTCTTTGATCTAAACCAGGAATTGCTCACTCTGATGCCAAATCCTTGTTCCTTTGCATAAACATTGTAAAAATCATAGGCTTCATCAAAAGAATTAAACTCCAAACCCACAGTAGGTGGGAGACGTTCTTTCTTTGAATATCTTTCATCAGCTTCATTTTCATGTTCCGCTGCACTACAGTCTTCCTCAACCTCATAGTCATCACTTTCATCGAATACCGGCGCACTATTGAGACAAACTTCTTCCATCTGAGCACAAATCACAATAACACAAAATAAATAATGTTCCAGCTGCACCTTCATAAACATTTCTTTTATGGGGCAAAAAAATAAAATAATGTTGACAAGTCCATGGTGACTTTCATGAAGAAACAGACAGAGTTAGCAAACAAATTCTTAACGATGTTGACTGTTGCCAAAAGAAAGCTCAAATTTCTAAGATGAAGGAATAGAAGAGCCTACTTGAAAGTGACAAACGAACGCTATTAAGGAACAGTACCATTCCAGCACAGACAAACATGATGTCAACTGATTTGATATAAGATAAATGATACAGAAATATATCTGATTCATCCAATACATTCATCTAATCTTTCTTTTGTTGAGAGAATACCCTTTCAGTTGAGAAACTTAATCCCAGATTAGGATGTTAAAACACCTATAAATTCCAACTCACTAGAATATTTCAAGTCATAATTTGATATAATCGTGTTAAAATATGTCAAAAGTGTACAAACGTAAAAAGTTTGTACTCCAACTCTCCTCAGGTAAATTATAAAGAAACATACTTAATATTAAGATTCTTAATAAATATGTCAAGTCTTTTCTCTTGTAGCTAATAACACAAACATAATACACATTTAACATTATCTAGTAACTATGCCAAAAATTAGTAACTCTCAGATACAAATAGGCTATTTCTTCAACCTAATATATGTTTTTTGAGACCAATTACATAAAGAACAACTACAAATCAGCACATAAATAAACAACATTTTAATGTTTTTAAATCAGAAATTGTACAATGCACTGAAAAAAAAAATGTTACCTTCAAATCAAAACTTTATTATGGTTGATCATGCCGTTATTGTGGACAAATTCATTTCATTAGCTTCTAGAAGCACTTCAAAGCTCTAGAAGCTCATAGACTATCGGATTAGAGACCAAATTCCACAGATTGTCACAGTTTATGCACATTAGCAAGCTTACAATGTCCACTTTCGCCGTGATTAAGTAATCTCCAGCCAGTGTTCACAAGCCCATACATAGTTACCTATCCATGAACACATTTATATAATTCATGACCTTATATAAATACTGAAAATTATAAAAATAGTTAAATAAGATCATCTCTGTTTCTATAGGCAACGCAAACTTATTAAGGGAGCAATATCAATAGGTTTCAGCATTTTTGTGGTTTAGACTTCAAAAATTCAATTTCTCTGAAATTAAACAGATATGAATTCGAAACCCTAGCTCTAACGGATCGAATTTTTGGAAAATTAAGTTAAACGTCGAAACTCGAGGGAAATTTAGACGATCTTACAGTGATTCACTCAGCTTGACTCGGCAAAGGCGGGAATCGGCGATGAGATTAAAGTAGCTAAGTCAGTTCATCCGAGTTGGCGTTGAAGGAAAGTGCGAGTCACACTGGGGCTTACAGAGGTTTCGTAGATCTTTCGACTCGGTGAGCTGACACGTGGGAGATATATAATATCAAACTGCTGTTTTTTCACAGGTAAAACATTTTTGCTTTATGGTCCTTGTATATGTTCTCATTTGCAAATTACACCACGGGTGAGGGTGTTTCGTGAAAATAACGCCCACTTAATATAGTTATATAATCATCTAATCGGCACAAGTGATTAGATGATTATATATCTATATATATAAGAGGAATTTCGTTTGTTGAAATTCAAATTACTAAAATAGACTTAATCACAACTTATATATTAAAGACGAATTTAGCCTAATAATCTTTGATTATATATTAAATAATAATATATATCAATTTTTTAATAATCCAACCTTTTTAATTGAATTTAAATCAATAATTATCAAAATGACTAAAATTAATCATATGAATGATTAACCTTTATCATTTATATGTCTATTAATATTTATACACATTTTCAATATGAAATTTTTAATATGTTTTCTCGCGACAGATTCACATTACATCGTGAGTTTTATGCATGGGATTCCACACCACCGTTGCAGGCATAAATGAACATCTGTATATGTGGCTTCATGTACAGAAAAAATAAATAATAAAATAATTATTCTGATATTATATCAAATTTTTAATAATCGAGCCTTTTAAATTGAATTTTGATCGATTATTATTAAAATGATTAGAACTAGTTGTATAGGTGATTGACATTTATTATTTATATACCTATTAATATTTTTATATATTTTTATTGTAGAATTTGTAATAATATAAGTTGAAATAAGTATAAAATCTTATTCATTGAGAGGAGTTTTTAACTCTAAATTTCATCTTTAAATTACCACAGTTAATTTCATTTAATTTTTTTATGAGTAATTAATACGTGAGAATAAAATATCATTTATCCAAAAGTCTATTCATAGAAATATGATATTTTTATAATATTTTATTCCCATGTTTATGAAATATACCTTGATCTTATATGCATTTTTTGAGAGAGAATTATAAAAAAAAAAAAATGTTAAATGGTAGACAGTAAATGAGGTTGGTCTTTTCATTCTATTTGAGTTTTTTTTTTCTTTTTAATTTTAAAGAGTATTAAAAATTTATAAATTCATTGTTGTATCCATGTAATTAATGATGATATTTAAAATATATTTTATAAAATAAAATGATAAACAATAAAATAAATATAATTATTTCCATACAAGCTTGTTAATTATATCAAGTTGATTTAATTAGGTCAAGTTGATGAAAACTTAACGCTAATTCAATATGAAATGACTAGACCTAAACTAAACAATAGAAAATTATATTTAGGTTTAAATTATGGTACAACAGCATAGCCTTAATTCTTTCTTAAATTCATATTAAATCTAAATGATCCATATAAAATAAAATTCATCAAATCCAACTAAAAATTTTGAATTTATATGTCAACTTAGATGATCCATATTAAAAAAAAAATCGATTGAATTAAACTCAAAATTTTAAATTGAAATAATAATACGAATTAAAACTAAAACGTAAGATATAAGAAGTTAGATTTAATTATTATTCATCTTGAATTTGAGTTATAGTTAAAAAGATGGATTTAGTGACTATATATTGGGGCTGAAGTTAACCTATGAGTTAAAATTTCACACCTTAAATAGTCTAATGAGATATTTTCAATTAAAATTTTTTAAAATATTTATATAATTTTAAGTGAATGACTTTTATAAAATTTATAAAATTTAAATGATTTTTATAGAATTTATAAATAATTTTCAAAAATTTTATTTTAAAAAATTATTTATAGATAATGATAGACTTTTATAAATATTAAGAGGTTTTCATTAATTTCTAATATATATTTTATATAATGTAATAAATTTATATTTTTTACGTAATAAAAATAAATGCCTAAAATAATAAAAAAGAAGTTCTTAATTAAATAATATTATTTAATTCAAATATCAAAATTAATTAAAATAATTTTTCAAGAAAAAATTTGCAGTTACCATTGCTGGAATATAGACACTATCAATAACTCAAATGTAATCTTGAAATAATTTCATTTATAAATTTATAAATAACTTTCAAAAATTTTATTTTAAAAATTTATATATATATTGATAAATTTTTAAAAATGTTAATAGATTTTAATTGATTTATAATATATAAATTTTATATTTTTTATGTAATAAAAATGCTTCAAATAATAAATAAAAATAAAAGCTTTTAGTTAAATAATATTATTCAAGCTGTTAAAGTTCATAGATGCACATGTACGTGGACTTATATATAGGTAAATATTAAAATTAATTTGTACAAAATTAATTTGTTTGTACTAGATTCAGCATCCAGTCAGTTATAAATTTTTTATATATTTTATTATTATTCAATGTGAGATCTTAAACTCTAATATCTTAGCACGTGGCATAACAAATTGAAAGTCGATAACCGCGATAATAGATGATTGATTTAAATTTTTAAATTCACATATATATCAGGTCTTATTGACACGTGATTATTGAGGACAATGATTGAGACAATAAATGACCGATTTATATTCAGATATGTGTTAGGCCTTTACTGACACATAACTATTAGATTTACAGAAGAGTAATAATTGAAATAGTGTATATTTGACTTTGATATCATGCTAAAATTTATGAATATGCATATATCTGAATTTATAGGTGAACAAATATTAAAATTCATTTATAAAATTAATTAATTTATGATAAATTATTAAAATAATATTTTTATAATTTATGATAGGTCAAACATACACTCACTTTTAACTTATTTATAAATTTTATTATTATATAACGTATAATCTTTAATTATAACACAAACCAAATATTAAAATTAATTAAAATAATATTTAAAAAAAATCTAAAAGTTATAATTATTAAAATATGGATATCATCAATAGCTCCATTAAAATCCTGAAATAATTTAAATAAATAAATAATAATTAAAATAAAGACAATAATAGTAAAAAAAAAAATAATAGTAATAGTAATAACAATATACTAAAAGAAAAATGGCAGCAATTAATAATATAATCAGTATTACTAAAGAGCACTTAACTATTTGCGAAGTTAAAGTTGAATAAAAAGTATTCATTTCTTCTTATTTCTTTAATTATATTTTATTTAAGATTTTATTACGAATAAAATAATATTTTTAACTTAAAAATTATATATATATATAATTAAAATTTGAATTTGTAGTTACACAATACTGTACAAATAGCTTTAAATTATTGAATTAAACTTTAATTATAAATGTTAATTAACCATTATTTTTTTTTTTAAATATTGATAATTAAAACTCAATATTTTTAAAGTTATAATAATAAGTTTTTTAGACACAAGCAAATCAGCCTCTAGAAAGCTCAATTATCATGACCGTAACTACTACTTCTGTCTACCCCTTTAATATTATCACTTTGTGTAACCATCTTTCCAAAATTAATTTTAAATAACCTATTATTTCATAACTCAACAATTAATTCATATTATTTAGATAATAATTATTATTATAATTATAAAATTAATAATTAATAATTATTAAATTATTAAATAATACTATAAATAATTAAAATAAATTTTCAAATATTCTTAAATATTTAATTATTCTTACTAGAATATTATAATAATAAAATAATATCAAAATTTTAAGTTTAGAAATTCAAAATCAAATATTTAAGGAAATATTTTTTTTTTACTTTTAAATAAATAATTTTTTTTAAAAATAAAATAATATAAATCCATAATATTTTTATATTTTTTAAATATTATTATTTTTTGATAAAATATAATTATAAAAATAATTCAAAAATACAAATTTTATAAAATATCTTTTTATTATTATAAAATATTTAAAAATTATTATTAAATATCTCTGACTTTTAAATTCATCAAAATTTTTAATTATTCTCATTTAAAACATCGCGAATATATGGATTCAGGTGTTGAATTATTATCATTATATACGTGAATAATGAATATTTTTTTTTACATAGAATAGTAGTTATGTAAATGCAACAAATGAGCCTAAACAGTCACATATGCGCACCACCGCCTAGAATCATTATCGCTGAAATATACAGAGAAGGGGGAGAAGGAGAGAATCATTATCGCTGAAATATACAGAGAAGGGGGAGAAGGACAGAAGAGTTTGAGGGTAACTGCTGTATTTTTTTTACACAGTAATTTTTTATGTGTTTAATTTTTATATCTAAAAGTTTTTATAAAAATTTATAAAAATTGTAATTTGATTGTATTTCATATAATGAATCTAATGATATATTTTTTATGCTAAACAAAAATCAAATGGACAGCTAAAAATATATTATAAATATATTAAATCTAAATCGTTAAATATAATATATAAAATTTATAATATATTTTTAGCTATCTATTTAATTTTTATTTAGCATAAAAAATATATCATTGGATTCATTATATGAAATATTATCAAATTACAATTTTTATAAATTTTTATAAAAATTTTTAAATATATTAAATTGGACAAATAAGATACTATTATGTAAAAAAATACATCAGCCCCTCTCAATCCGAGAGAAGGCCAACGAAAAAGCTGGAATCCTCCAATTAGAAAATCCTCTTCTAGAATGGGTCCCTATCCCTAAAACAACCATCTATTTTTTGCTGACGTGTTCCGACCATCCACTGAGACGTGGATTCATCACTGGATATAACTAGGTCCCATCCTGCTGTAGGCCCAGACGCACGTGCACTTCGATGAAATCAACCCAGATTATCAGAGCTAAATCAGTTTACTAAACCAACGGCTTATATTTACCCATCTCCCGAAAATAAAATCTTATTTAATTTAACTATTTATAATAATTATTAATAATAATTATTAACTCATAATTAATAATTGATAATTAATAATTTAATTTAATTATTTATAATAATTAATAATAATAATTATTAGCTCATAATTAATGATTGATAACTGATAATTAGTAATTATTATCTAACAATTGATTGTTATAGATATTTAGTAAAATAATTATTAAAGATAAATATAAATATTTATTTTTTATTTAAATGTTATTTTTAAAAAATAATTTAAATTTTTTAATTAAAAAAATAAAAATTTTTTAAAAAATTTTGATTTGAAATTTTTATAAATAATAATTATTTCACGGCATAATAATTAACAGTGATTAATAATTAAATATTATAATATAATTATTAAAAATAAAAAAAAATTAAATCAAGCACTCACTAACTTGTAACCATATGTGCCACATCAATAACGCCACTCCTCACCTCAATACAAGAGACTGGAGAGGATTGAGGAAAATAAAAATAAAAATTATTAAAAAAATGAAAGAAGAGCAGGTTAATTACAATGCGCCGCTGATTGTCCAAACCAAAACCCCCTCCTCTCGTCCTCTGCCCACACTAATCGGGGGTCGCCACGAGTGAGCAGGTTTTGACATACCTATTTTATAAAAAAGTAGGGCGAGAGCGAGGGGATTTCAGTGTGAATCGAGCAGTGAATACTCGTTTATTATATATATATATATATATATGTTTTATAAAAAAATAAATAATATATTTACATGAAAATATTATATATAACATACATCATTATGTATATTTTATTTAAAAATATAATTATAATATATATAAAAATAAAATTTCAGAACTTAGTATATATTTATCTATATTAAAATTAGAGACGAATTGAAAATGGGTATATCAATGTTCATCCGTCCGATTTATAGACGAAATGAATTTTATCCGTCTATTAAAATCGGGTTAGACGGATACGTACGGGTGGGTTAAAATTATCATCCTTCCTCTCTAACCAGATATCAACCTCTCTTCTCAATACAAAATATTGATCAAAACCAGGAGGAACACGGACCCCGGCCAAGCAATGAAGCACACTTCATCCGAAGCGGTACCGTCTTCATCATCGCCGGCTTCCTCTTCCTCCGCCGCCGCCACTGCCTCTGCTCTAACCGACCAGTCACCTCCTGCCACTTCATCGTCAATACCGGTGGAGGACTTGGCCGTGGGGTCCACAAGGGATGGGAGCAGTGGGGCTCAGGAAACCGTCACCGTCGATCGTCGAGGAGACTACTCCGCTGTCTGCCGATGGACGGTCCATAACTTCCCTCGTATTAAAGCTAGGGCACTATGGAGTAAGTACTTTGAGGTTGGTGGCTACGATTGCCGCCTCTTAATTTACCCTAAAGGAGACTCCCAGGCTTTGCCGGGCTACATCTCTATCTATCTCCAAATCATGGACCCTCGCGGCACCTCCTCTTCCAAATGGGACTGTTTCGCCAGCTACCGTTTAGCTATCGTCAACCTAACCGATGATTCCAAAACCATTCATCGGGATTCGTGGCACCGATTCTCCAGCAAGAAAAAATCTCACGGTTGGTGCGATTTCACCCCTTCGTCTACTGTATTCGATTCTAAATTAGGTTATTTGTTCAACAATGATTCCGTTCTTATTACCGCCGACATTTTAATTCTCAACGAATCCGTTAGTTTTATGCGCGATAATAATGACTTGCAATCTGCGTCCTCTTCAATGATATCATCTTCGGTGGTTGCGGGTCCAGTATCCGATGTGTTAAGCGGTAAATTTACATGGAAAGTGCATAATTTTAGTTTATTTAAGGAAATGATAAAGACACAGAAGATAATGAGCCCTGTATTTCCCGCTGGCGAGTGTAACCTTAGAATCAGTGTGTATCAGAGCTCAGTGAATGGGCAAGATTATTTGTCTATGTGTTTGGAGAGTAAGGACACTGAGAAGACTGTTGCATCTGATAGGAGCTGTTGGTGTTTGTTTAGAATGTCAGTGTTGAACCAAAAACCAGGCTCCAATCACATGCATAGAGATTCTTATGGGCGGTTTGCTGCAGATAATAAAACTGGGGATAACACAAGTTTGGGGTGGAATGACTATATGAAGATGTCTGATTTTGTTGGGCCAGACTCGGGATTTTTGCTGGACGATACTGCTGTATTCAGTACTTCATTTCATGTGATTAAAGAGTTCAGTAGCTTCTCCAAGAACGGGGGTTTGATTGGAGGGAGGAGTGGTAGTGGAGCAAGGAAGTCTGATGGCCATATGGGGAAGTTTACTTGGAGGATAGAAAACTTTACAAGGTTGAAGGATCTGTTGAAGAAGAGGAAGATTACGGGTCTTTGCATCAAGAGCAGGAGGTTTCAGATTGGGAACCGAGATTGTCGTCTCATTGTTTATCCTCGAGGTAATTCAAGATCTTTGATGTATCAAATAATTATTTGCAACGATTAATAAATTATGTAACAATGCAGTATACCGTTCTAGTATGGATAAATGAGGACTATTAGTTTCTGAATTCTTTAGATAGACAAGGCTGATGTTTTGTCTTCAAGCTGATCCTTAATCTTGAACTTTCTTGAAGTAGAATTATAGATGCTTATGCTAGTGGTTCATTTGCTTTATCGGATCATAGTGGTGTTATTTATCCTTTAAATTTCTCTGCCTAAAAGTATGTGAGGTTAAATGGCATTTAGTAGTCTATGACACTGCGACTAATGTTAATCTCCTGCTCTCTTCAATTTATTTTTCTTTCTATTCTTTTGCTACAATGGCCATTTTTCACTGTGCATTCTTTATGCTTTATTGTTGATCCTTGTGCTCGGAGCTCTTTAAATTGATGCCCATGCTGAATTGGGACAGAGCAGGCAGAGTTTGCCTGCATGATTTCAACATTCAGATGTTGGGATATATGAGCCAAACTGACAGTTGCTTAGATTGTGTAGGAGAGTAAACTGATGAGTAATTCCTATTTCTTTGGTGATATCAGAGTAAACTAATGAGAATTTGTTGTATGTTTGGTGGTATCAGGGCAGTCTCAACCACCATGCCACCTTTCAGTGTTTCTTGAAGTTACAGATTCTCGAAATACTTCTAGTGATTGGAGTTGTTTTGTGAGCCATCGCTTGTCAGTTGTGAATCAAAGAATGGAGGAGAAGTCTGTTATGAAGGAATCTCAGAATCGCTATTCTAAAGCTGCAAAAGATTGGGGTTGGCGTGAATTTGTGACGCTTACTAGTCTATTTGATCAAGATTCTGGGTTTCTTGTTCAGGATACTGTTGTGTTCTCTGCAGAGGTTCTCATTTTGAAAGAGACATCAATAATGCAGGACTTTATTGATCAGAATATTGAGACAACTGTTGTTGGTCGCCAGATTGATAGGATTGGTAAAAGAAGTTCATTTACATGGAAGGTGGAAAACTTCTTATCTTTCAAGGAAATAATGGAAACCCGGAAAATCTTCAGCAAGTTCTTTCAAGCTGGTGGATGTGAGCTTCGGATTGGTGGGTTTTAATATGTGGCCTTCTCTGCTGACATTGTGGTTGTGGTTGTCTTCTTTTGTATTCAACTGATGGTCCATATTTTTCCTGATGCAGGTGTGTATGAATCCTTTGACACCATATGTATATATTTAGAAAGTGATCAGTCTGTTGGTAGTGATCCAGATAAAAATTTTTGGGTCAGATATAGGATGGCTGTGGTGAATCAGAAGAATCCAGCCAAGACTGTGTGGAAGGAGTCTTCTATTTGTACAAAGACATGGAATAATTCTGTTCTGCAATTTATGAAGGTGTCAGATATGTTGGAAGCAGATGCAGGGTTCCTAGTGCGTGATACTGTTGTTTTTGTTTGTGAAATATTGGATTGCTGTCCTTGGTTTGAGTTTTCAGATCTAGAGGTCAGTACTTATGGTCATCCATTTATCAGTTGCCTCCATTTATAAATAAGTTTTGCTTTTTATTTCATGGGATATGATCAATGTTAGAATATGTTGTTCACTAGATGATTTTGAAATTACCTGATTATGGGCCTACACAATATAAAGACTATTCTGGGGATAAGACTATTTATATTTGTGTCTCTTCTCTAGACTTTTGACATTTTGCTGCATTCCTAATTTGGCTTGAGACATGCTATGTCGAATATTGAATAGAATGGTGTTTTGTGTGTAGTTAAATAGCTTCAGTGCCTGTTTGTGTGTATTTTGAGTCCTCTTAGGCTCTAATTGTTTCACAAACAATGACTTCTGTGTGGAATACATTTTTGAAGGGAGACGTTTTATGAGAAAATTACTTACTTTTGAAAATTATTATTACATTTGGATTTTTCATGAAATAAATAGAGCCTTAGTGTGAGGTGAATATGTTATCACTCACAATACCATTGCAAGTGTGTATCTGTTTAGGAACCATTAATTGTGTCAATATGACAAAGTTATGATATCCTTTGAATTACTTGCCAACTATTATGTTTCTTCTTTTTTCCTGTATGATACAATCTCATGTGTTTGTCCTGTCAATTGTAACATTATTTTATCTAAAGGAAAATGGTAATATCAGTATGATTTCCATTGGCACTATGGGTGCTAGACGTGAGGAAGAAATTTATTGACTAATCTTCAAATTGTAGTTCATGCATGCGATGGCCTTTACAGTCCATGCCTGTTACAAGTTTTTGAAAGAGGACTATATTCTTTGTAAGGTTTCTTTTTAACATTAATCATAACCATCTCATTCAGAACTAAGAAAACTCTTCTTTTACTTTTATTAGGTTTTGGCCTCTGAGGATGATCAGGATGCGTTAACAACCGATCCCGATGAACTCATTGATTCTGAAGACAGTGAAGGAATAAGTGGAGATGAAGAAGATATCTTTAGAAACCTTCTTTCTAGAGCTGGGTTTCATCTCACATATGGAGATAATCCTTCACAGCCACAGGTTACGTTAAGAGAAAAACTTCTAATGGATGCTGGTGCAATTGCTGGTTTTCTTACAGGATTACGTGTCTATCTAGATGATCCTGCTAAAGTAAAGCGTTTGCTTCTTCCGACCAAGCTTTCTGGTAGCAATGATGGGAAAAAGACTGCAAAAGCTGATGAATCTTCCCCCAGCTTGATGAATCTGCTTATGGGGGTTAAAGTCTTGCAGCAAGCAATTATAGATTTACTTTTGGACATAATGGTCGAATGTTGTCAACCTTCAGAAGGAGGTTCCAATGATGATTCATCTGATGTCAACTCAAAGCCTTCTGCTGATGGCAGTGGTGCTGCCAGTCCATTGGAATCTGAAAGGGAGAGTGGAGCAACAGAATCTGCTCAATTTCCTGTATATGAGAGACTGGATTCTGGTGTAGATGACACTACCAATGCATCTGCTGTACAAAGCTCTGATGCAAATGGGTATGATTTGCCTGGAAAGGCTCTTCCTGGACAGCCTATTTGTCCACCAGTAACAACGGCTGGAAGTTCTTTGGAGAATGCTTCTCTTCGCTCAAAGGTTTGTTTCTTTTCTGCCACATAAGTGGTAATCTTGCTAACTTAATTGTTTGATGTATATTAACTGTTTGGAAAGTCGAATTTACAGACAAAGTGGCCAGAGCAATCTGAAGAGCTTTTAGGGTTGATTGTAAACTCTCTGAGAGCCCTTGATGGAGCTGTTCCACAAGGCTGTCCTGAGCCAAGACGAAGGCCTCAATCTGCTCAGAAGATTTCTCTTGTATTGGATAAAGCTCCAAAACATCTGCAGCCAGAGCTAGTAGCTTTAGTGCCCAAGTTGGTTGAGCATTCAGAGCATCCACTGGCAGCTTGTGCACTTCTTGAAAGACTTCAAAAGCCTGAGGCTGAACCTGCTTTGCGGTTACCTGTAAGATATCTTTGGAGAAGTGTTCTGTCTTTTATTTCTATGGCCTATTTGCTTCACTGGGGTGTATTGTTGAGGCCGCACAAAAAGAAGTAACTAAATCCTAAATAGGGCACATTTTGCAGCATCTATCTCCTCTCTGATTATCTATGCATATATTCTTCTTTTGTTGTCTTTCGCTCCACATTTTATTGCAGAATTATGATATTTTTTGTTTCCCAGGTTTTCAGTGCTCTTAGTCAACTGGAATGTGGCAGTGATGTGTGGGAACGCATTCTATTTCAGTCTTTTGATCTTTTGGCGGACTCAAATGATGAACCTCTTGCTGCTACTATAGATTTTATATATAAAGCTGCATCCCAGTGCCAACATCTTCCTGAAGCAGTATTTATTTCTTTCTCAAATTTTCTCGCTGTATTTTCTGTCAGTTTATTTTTTCATATTTAACATTGTTTTATTTTCTTTTGTAGGTTAGGTCTGTTCGGGTTAGGCTAAAAAATTTGGGCGCTGAGGTGTCTCCTTGTGTCCTGGATTTTTTGAGTAAAACTGTAAATAGTTGGGGAGATGTTGCTGAAACCATACTTAGAGATATTGAATGTGACGATGACTTTGGAGATGACAGCTCTGCATTGCCTCGTGGTCTTTTCATTTTTGGTGAAAATGGAACAACTCCTGCCATGTTGCATGTGGTGGAGGAGCAAGCTTTTAATGCTGGTTGTCATTTTTCTGATATTTATATCCTGATTGAGATGCTATCTATACCTTGTCTTGCTGTTGAAGCTTCTCAAACATTTGAGAGAGCTGTAGCTCGAGGAGCAATTGTGGCTCAATCTGTAGCAATGGTCTTGAAAAGACGCTTCACTCAGAGATCTTTTAACTCCCGATTTGTTGCTGAAAATTTTCAGCATGCAGATGGTGTACTTGAAGGAGAAGCCAGTGAACAGCTGAGAATCCAAAGGGATGATTTTAATGCTGTTCTTGGCCTTGCCGAGACATTGGTTCTTTCAAGAGACCCTTGTGTGAAGGGGTTTGTGAAGATGCTTTACACAATGTTGTTTAAATGGTATGCTGATGAGTCATACAGAGGAAGGATGCTAAAAAGACTTGTTGATCGTGCCACCAGTCCTACAGATAATAGTCGTGATTTGGATTTAGACTTGGATATATTGGTTATTTTAGTTTGTGAGGAGCAAGAAATTGTTAAACCTGTTCTGAGCATGATGCGGGAGGTTGCTGAACTTGCAAATGTTGATCGGGCAGCTCTTTGGCACCAGTTATGCTCTAGTGAGGATGAAATTATACGCATGCGTGAAGAGAGGAAGGCAGAAATTTCTAATATGGTTAGGGAAAAGGCTATTCTATCACAAAAATTGAGTGAATCAGAGGCCACTAACAATCGTCTCAAGGTATCTGATATATTTCAATTGATGATATGGTTTAGGAAAATCCTACTGCTTCTTATGAGCTTTTGGTGTTTGTTAGTATTAACCCTCTAATGATGACAGTCTGAAATGAGGGCTGAGATGGATCGCTTTGCTCGAGAGAAGAAAGAACTTTCTGAACAAATACTGGAAGTTGAAAGTCAGCTCGAGTGGATACGCTCAGAGCGGGATGAAGAAATTGCAAAACTTACAACTGAGAAAAAAGTTCTTCAGGACTGTCTTCATGATGCTGAAACACAGCTCTTGCAATTGAAGTCTCGGAAACGGGATGAATTGAAGGTAACATATAAGTGTACATACATTCTTCCATATAAACACTCACAGACTGACTCAACCCACTTCTTGCACTTCATTCTGCTTCAGGAACACTTGGTGTAATGCAATCTGTTGGACACATATTCTCCTCTTTTTCTGTATATCTTTGCTTTGTTTTTTTATTCTAGTGGAGTCCCATGGCCCCCTTTTCGTTGTGTTCCATTGAAAGCATAGGTTAAATAGTCACATCGTTAAGTCTTCTCTTACCAACTCATAAAAGCTTTTGATGTAAAATTGGTCTCTTAGTCCCATAATAATGGAATTCTTCTTGCGTGCTATATATTGGTGATTGCTTCTTTTATTTTTTTTTTGGAGGCATGATTTGGAAATGAAGAATCCTGTGATTTTTTAATTGACACTGATTATATGTGTGTGGTATATTCTTTGTACATTGCTGCTTTGCACTTGCTGTAGGCGGAAAATCTGTTAGTAGAAGTGCTCCTCCTTTTGTTGCGATGAAGGGGAAGGGGTTCATGCGAAAGAAATGATTTAGCTGTTCCTTGTGTCTTTTATTATTAACTGTTATTTTGCTGCCCTTTCTGACACCGGTATGTCGATATGACAGAGAGTGGTAAAAGAGAAAAATGCTCTTGCTGAAAGGCTAAAGAGTGCTGAAGCTGCACGGAAAAGGTTTGATGAAGAATTGAAACGGTATGCCACAGAGAATGTGACACGAGAGGAAGTCCGTCAGTCGTTAGAGGATGAAGTTCGGAGATTGACTCAAACAGTTGGGCAGACTGAAGGAGAAAAGAGGGAGAAAGAGGAGCAGGTTACTCGGTGTGAAGCATATATTGATGGGATGGAATCAAAATTGCAGGCTTGCCAGGTTAATGCTTTTACATAGTTTACTTCTCTTACTTTGTTCCTTACTCAAAGTGATCATTTCTTTGTCTGATCATTAAAAGCTGCTTTAGATATGGTTTATTTCTCTTCATTTCTTATTCGAAGTTATCATCTTCTTTGGCTCCTCATTAAAAGCTGCTTTAAATATGGGTACTTCCTCAATCACTCTTGCAGTCTATTGCTTTTTATCTAGAGTGGAAAACAGTAATAGCTTGGAGCCTTAAAAAGCTGGAGAAAAAGGGTAGATGGTTTTTGTTGGGTGTTGCGAGTGGTGGAGTTAAAATTGTCCCTTCAGTTTGTTCGATATGCTTCTCATAATCTGCCATTTTGAACTCCTCCACTCCTAAAATTTGGTGGGTTTCTTTGAGAAAGACTTGCTTTATATGGGTAATTTGGTGGATGGACTTTATTGCTAGCTAGTTACAAGTTATATGGAGTAGAATTGAAGTGTGTCCCAAGGGGACAGCCTCACAGTTAAAACTTGGTACTTCTGCTGGAACTAGGGTGGGAATAGGATTTATATTATAATTTATTATCAAAGGTTTTTATTTTAGAATTAGAATGATGAGAACAACTAGAATTTAGCTTTTAGTTAGCGTCATGAAATAGTTATTTGTTTGTGAGCATTCTTTGATTATTAGCAGTGACTCTGCCTCTCCCTGCCTTATGCATGTCCTCTTTCTCTCTCTCTCTCCCCTTCCCTCCTTTCCTCCCTTGCAGCTTTTAGTTAGCGTCGTGAATAAATAATGGTTTGCTATGCCTGTTATTTTTCCGTGTGCATGTGAGTTGTTAGGAATGGTTTTATATTAAAATCCGTTGCTTTTGCAGCAATACATTCACACACTTGAGTCTTCTCTTCAAGAAGAAATGTCGCGACATGCTCCTCTTTATGGTGTTGGATTGGAAGCTCTATCAATGAAGGAGTTGGAGACTATATCACGAATTCATGAGGAAGGGCTCAGGCAGATCCATGCCCTCCAACAGCGCAAGGGGAGTCCAGCTGCCAGCCCTCTTGTGAGCCCCCACACCCTACCACACAATCATGGGTTGTATCCTGCTGCTCCACCTCCAATGGCTGTTGGATTGCCACCGTCACTCATCCCAAATGGTGTTGGAATCCACAGCAATGGGCATGTGAATGGTGCAGTCGGACCATGGTTCAACCATACATAAAAATTTCAGTGGTTGGAGGTTGCTTCATGCCAATGTAGGCATTTGTTTACCTCATTCGGGGGAAAAAAGGGGGCATCTCAATGTGATGGGATATGCTCTTTTTTGAGTTATTTATTGGCATTTTGACTGGTAGGACTATTGGAACATCAGGGAAAAATAACACAATCTCTCGAGTGAAAAAAGGAAAGGGAAGCATTGCTTTAGGAGTTGAATGTGAGAAGTGAATCCAATAGAACTTACAGTTGGAAATGTCATATATTACTTATTTGCTTCTTTTTTCATAAAGTTAATTATAGGCCTCTTGAAAAGTTTTGTTGATTTATGGGTTTTGAAGCCTTTTCTTCTTCAAATAAATTGAACCCAATAGTCAAGTCACTTGTGAAACCAGTTTAATGGAGTTGATGGTAGAGATACGTTACTGCACTATATGCCAATCTGCCCTTGATTTGGACATCAGGTTGGTTTGCTAATGCTTGCCTTCAGTAGTGAATATGCGATTATAGTTGACTACTTCCACCCGCCGTTATCCCCCGAGTCCTGATAAGTTGATAACAAATTAACACTAGATTTGTGGGTCCTTTCATTCTTCCATTAATGATTTCGAGCTTTTTAGTAACGGCTGTGGCGGGAAATTTTTGTTTCGAATTACAGGGAGTGTTGGCCCATATTGTTAGCCCACTCCACTAGGTTTAGATTTTAGATTCGTCGATCCAATTAATCAAACTCATCAAATACAGATAATAGTATCTGCTTTACGTTGATTTTAAAGGGAAACTTAATCAACGAAACTGGCATTATTGCCGACTTCATGCCATTATTCAACCAGAGAAGAAGAAAATACAAGTAATGTAATATCTGATTTTAGATTTGAGATTTTGGTGTGAGTCAGATAACGATAATTATCATCCCAAAACGTATCGTGATGGGATAGACAACGAGGATTGGAAATTTAACCCATTTTTCCCCTAAAACGTACTATCAATCATATTTTTATTTCAAATGGAAAATTTTATCAAGCTACAATTAGCTGTTGACATTTCTCTTTCTTTTTTCGACGCACGTTTTCGCTATGGTTTATCTCTTGCAATTGGTTACGTAAACACATCCTTGTTAGCAATTACAATGTAACAGCTATTTTTCACTATCAAAAGAATTAAAAATGCCAAGTAATTTTTCCTTCGTTTACCTCTATTGATGTAAAAGCAATGAGTCCCAAAAGATAGGAAACCAAGTGGGATTGTGGCTGGCAAGACGTATATAAAATAGATTAAGAGCATGTGAAAAAAAAAAGAACAAGAAAAAGTCAAATAAAAACGTGGCCGATAAACATTATTTGACTTTGTACATGTCCTTCTCTGCTGTTTTTTCACATCAATTTCTTCCACAGGTTTTAATTTTTAACAATCTATTTAAGCTTTGTGTTAAATTAAATTTCATTCAGAAAACTCCCATCTCTCTATTTCTCTCTTTCAGTCCACAATTTATTTAGTGAAAACCTTAATATCCATTACTTTTGGACAATTATATTCTTTTTTCCCATTCTCAATAACAATAACAATAACAATTATTTTCTTCTACTGCTGATATCTTCTTGATTTTGTGGCCATTATTGGATTCGGTTATGACCTTGTCTTGTCCCACAACAATACCAAAGTAAGTTTCACTACATTATATCAATTTTAAAATTTAAATTACCTTCTTGATATAGATTTGTGTCATTAATTTTACATTGCCCTTAAAACATGTATTTTCAAATTCTGTTTTTTAATTAATTAAGCTTGAATTTTATAATCTCACAATTTTAAAGAAAATTTTCTTTCTTTAATTTATTTTTCAGGATGAACAAAGTTTGTTGGCCTTATTTTGATCCTGACTTTGATAATCTCCCAGAGAGGATATATGGCCCCACGTAAGTATATATTCATTGGTTAAAAGGATTGAAATAATATTTAATAAATAGTTTGATGATTTAATTAAGCATTTGTATATAATTATGAATGCAGCTGTAGAGTATGTATTGACAATGAAAGCATGGAAGATTTTACAGTGGTAAAAGTTGATAGCGTAAACAAGCAAGGCCTTCTCCTGGAAGTGGTGCAAGTCTTAACTGAATTAAATCTTTCCATTTATAAGAGTTACATTTCCTATGATGCTGGATGGTTCATGGATGGTAATGTTTCATCTCCTTATAATTATTTATTTTATTTTATGCATTTATGAGTTGAGATTATATTATAAAAACGTTTTAACTTCTGTTTGAATCGTTTTGCAGTTTTTCATGTTAAAGACGAACATGGCAACAAACTTACAGACCAGAATGTGATTGACTATATCCACCAGGTAATCAAATTTTAATTAATTAGTAATTATTACAATTTTCAACTCCTTAATTTATTAATTCTACGTTTAGGCAATAGGTACTACAAGGGAGACTCCAAGTCAGGCCAAAGCAAAAACATTCGTGAACGATTTTTTCGAATCAGATCATTCAACCGAGCATACCGCCATTGAAATGATCGGAACTGATCGGCCAGGACTCTTCTCTGAGATATCGGCTGCTCTAGTCGATCTTAATTGCAACATTGTGGAAGCTCACGCGTGGAGTCATAATGCTCGTCTCGCTTGTGTTGCCTATATTTCCGATCAGTCAACCGATGACCCAATCGATGACCCTCTCCGGTTAGCCACTATTGAAGACCACCTTACCACCGTGATCCGATCCACCGGGACCCAATCCGACAACCAAGAAGTTAAAACAGGTGGCATTGTTGGAGTGGAAGGTACTATGACTAATATGGAAAGAAGACTACATCAACTCATGCTTTCACTTAGGGATTTTGATGATTCACCAACAGCCGGATCGGAAAGTGAAGAGGAATGGAGGAAGACGGTGGTATCGATAGAGAATTGTGAGGAGAAAGGGTATTCGATTGTGAGTATAGAGTGTAAAGATAGGCCAAGGCTTATGTTTGATACGGTTTGCACTCTTACTGATATGCAATACGTCATTTTTCACGCTTCCCTTGGTTCTCATGATGATTATGCATTTCAGGTATGTGTTTACCAATAATCCTATCAGTATCTAATGATAAAAAATTTAATCAATTAAGTATAAATCTATATTAGAGATTTAAAATCAAGATTAGGTTGATTGATGAGTGAATTTAGTTGATTTTTGAGATTAATAAATGATTAATTATTTCAATCATATAAATTTAAGTCTATATAGTTGATTCCTTAAAAAAAAATTAAATTAAATATCAATTATAAAATCATTTTATGGGCTGAAACTTATTTGAATTTAAATTTTCGTAATAGTTAAATTTATGAAAAATTTTAACAATTAATTAAAAAGTGATAAAATATTTTAATTAATTTGATTCTTTTATTTTATTTTTTTTTTACTTAGTGAAAACACCAATATCCTTTTTTAAATTTTTTTTAGTTTTTTTAATTTTTACGGATTTTACATTGAGTTTATTTTATAAACTATAGGAATATTTCATTCGACACGTTGATGGATATACATTAAATACAGATAGCGAGAAAGAACGGGTAGTAAAATGCTTAGAAGCAGCTATAGAGCGCAGGGTTTGTGAGGTAATTAATATATTAAAGCACTATAAAATTTTAATTCATAATCTTATATTAATTAGTTAATCATGGATTAATATATGTTACAGGGGGTGAAACTAGAGTTATGTGCAGAGAATAGAATAGGGTTATTATCAGATATAACAAGAGTTCTACGAGAAAATGGTCTTACAGTTGTTAGGGCAGACATAGCAACACAAGGAGAGAAAGCAGTGAACGCATTCTACGTGAGAAACATATCAGGCAATGAAATAGATATGGAATTTGTTGAGTGTATGAAGAAAGAAATGGGTCCTATTGACCTTGAAGTCAAGAATGATTCTATGAGATCACCTACTTGTCGTGAAAGAACTCCTTTTACGATTGGAGACATGCTTAAATATCAAATTGAACGCATTTCTCATAATTTTGTTCCAATCTAATAGCCACTCCGAATCATTTGTAGATACTTTTCATTTTTTTTAATAGGGTTTGTACATATATAAATAAATAAAAGCATGGTATTTAGGTGCATTGATGTTTAGGGTTGTAATTAGCTTGTAAATAAGACTTTAAATTATAATTTGTGACAAGGAGTTGTTTCTTGTAAGGGACGTTTCATACAGATTTTATATGAATTCTTTAATTTTATTTTAGATTGTACATTAAAATAGTATCGAATAAAACAGCTTCAAGTATGTATATATAATTATTTGCATCTTTGTATATAAGATGGGTGTGTAATATAAGATTTGAGGATGGTACCTAGGTTATATTTAGGACAAGCTGGTTTAAGTGAACTCGTGCATGTTGGGTTGAAATATTAATAAAAACATTAGTGTTAGTAACAGTGACAATTTTTTCCAGAATTATATTATAAGTTGAAATATTAATAATACTTTTATCATATATGGCACTTTCTCCACTACACTATCATTCGATCTCAGTAGTAATTTCAATTTCATTTATTTAGCTATATAAGTTTCAAATTTATTCTTCTAAGCCATATAGAGTGTAATATCATATGAAACACATCAAATCTCTTAGCTGGATGGTTCACAACAAAATGCTTCCTAACAGCTCTTAAACCCTCCAGAAGCTGCTGGTATTTTTCTTCTGTAACTGATCTCAGCACCTCTTTCAGCTTTGGAATCTCTGATACATTCACCTGTATTGAAAAAGCATCCCATCTTAAAACATCACTAAATGGCAGCACATAAGAATCCGATAAAATCACAGGCACACATTCAGCATAAATGGCTTCAACAATTCTAGGGCTAGCAACTTCATGCCCGCTTGGACATAGACAATACTTGGATTGGAGCATGAATGAATTGTAGTCCAAATTTTCAGGGAGGTACTCGAATACACGAAGATCAGAGTCCCGGTCTTTCCAATGGTTGAGGAGGAGGGGACGGATTGGGCCATGCACTCCACCAGCAAAGAATGCCAGATAAGGACGTGGGGTGTTAGCAGGTGGTGGGGATCGGAGTTCGGATGAAACATTGCCACCGTAAAGGCGAATTTCGGGGAGGCTCACATCCTTTCTCGGATTGAAACCTTCAGAAGTATTAGCATTGCACAGAACTCGGATTGATGTGTTGTAAAGGAATGGACTGCCTCGAGATGCATGGGGACCCTGCAACAGAAATTCATGTATATCATAAATCTAAATGAGCATACTTCCATTTGGATAGATAATATTGTAGATTTGAATTTGAATTTCAAGTATAAAATTAAAAATAAAAAAAAGAAATATACCATGGGATTATCCATCCAAATGGAGTCTAGATTTCAGGTAAAGATCTTGGATGTATGATACTTCTAATTTAAAGCTCTACATATACATTTGGTAACCTAGTTCTCCTAATAAAAGGACTCCAGAAAAGAATTGTAAGAGATCACGGAAAAGCGGGAGAAATAGAAACTCACCCAATCATGGCAAGAAAGCATGAAATGGTCAGCACCATAAGTTCTATTCCAAAAGGGGTATTTAGTAGCTACCACTTTTACATAATCAGCAACAAACTGCTTTAATGGCGTATGATCAAATGAAAGAGGCTTGTAGAGATACTTAACCATCCAAGTCACGCTGAAAGGCATGAAGTAAACATGGGCCCGTTGGTAATCCATCGTTCTATACCTCTTGGCCCCATGTTCTATCTCCTCTATAAACCTACCTTCTATAGCGTATATGTCCTTGCATGGCCCACCATGGACAATTGGTAGGTCCCCTTCGGAGTACACGTAGACTTTGAATCTCTTCTCCATCTCCAGATAACTCCTGAATTATTAATTATTCTTTTAATTAGTGATGAACATACATGCCAATACATATTCACAAGCATTACGTGTCATATGAATTCAATTAGGAGTGACACTTACAGATAATATAACGAAAACTCTAAGCATCCAATAGGTCATAAACCAATGGGTATATTGTGTTTTGGTATTGAAATCATTTAGTTTCAAAAAGAAACTGACAATAATGGTAATGATGGAAGGACATTGATACTCGACTCAATAACTCAATTGACACTCTGATATAATAAAATAAATAAGTTAATATTAAAAATGATAAATGATTTAGAAAATAAGGGCCACTTTATCATTTGAGCTTCTAAAAGAGTCGTCCCATTAGCAAAAAGGAAGTGAGTGTTAATATATTGTCATTACAAGAGGCAGCAAAGGCTTCTTTTATTTACAGTAGTTATGATGATATAAGGGTGTGAATAGTTCAAGTGATAAAGCCAATGAGTGACTTTTGAGTGCGCATTTCACTCACAATAACTATGCGTCAGCTACAAGAATTCTTTTCCGTTTTAGTTTACCCAGATTTTACATAATACAAACACATTAAAAAGGTGAAAAAAAAAAGAAGAAAAATAACTATATTAATTATACTGGCGGTATGGGTATCTTAGAAGCAAAGTATTATTATATTTTCATATTTAGAGTTCAAAAGGTTCAATTAATCAATGATTATATACTTCATTAATCTAAATTAGCATTTTCCTTGAATATATTATCAGGAAAACGGCTTACTGGTAAAAAGCGGCTCTGTTACGATAAATCACTTCATTAAAGACGTCGGTGGTGGTGGTGATTGATGAAGCTGCCTTGTGTATGGAAGCTCGAGCTCGAGCTAGTCCTTGTTCCGATTCTGCTTCCCTGCTAATTACTTTTGATATTTTCCTCTTACATTCAAAATTTTGAAATTAGATAAATGAATGAGAATCGCTCCAAAATGAAATGCTTAGAGAGAGAAAAATTGAAATTTCAAAAATTTTCTAGAGAGAAACTAGTTGATTCACTTACAATGGAAGTACTGTTTCTGAATCTGTTAATGGGTGAAGTAGAAGTGTAGTGGATTTGATCGGAGCCTGCGGTAACCTTAGTTTGTAACTGAGTGATCGGAACTGAGATTGAGGAATCAAATTTAGAAGCCGAAAAGCTCATAAGATATGTGCTAAAATGGCGATCACAGACCATAAAGAACAAGAAGATCAAAAGAACATAAAGAAAACAATGATTGTGGAAGAAGCAAAGTCCACGCATTTTGATCTCCATTTTTAAACTCACATAATTTATTTCCCCTTCTCTCTAATTCAAAGTTGTTTGGCTTCTTTGATTTTGTTTTGTTTTCTCGGAGAAGTGGGGTGAGCGTGAGAGTGAGAGTGAGAGTGAGAGAGAGAATCGTGTGAAAATGAAAAACTTAAAAATAGGAGTTTTATAGGATTCTGGCACTCAAACAGAGAGGTTTTGTTTTCTCTTTCTTTAACGCGAACAAAAACGTGATGTGAGATTTGAAATTACCAATTTGACACTAATACTGTATTAGTTGACAAAACTAATGAGCATGAACTGCTACTATGAGCTGTTCTTCTTCTTCTTCTTCTTCTTCTTATTATTCAAATTAGTAGGACGGCATAAAATTAATTAAATTGATGAAATCGAATTCATCTAATTTAATACAAATTAAAAACTGTGATTTTATTATTAATATGATTTGAATTGATTTAAAAAAAATAGTTAAAATTAGCTTTTAATATAGTTATAATTTAAATATATGAAAAATCGACTAAAATTAAACAGAATCAAAATATATTAGAATTATATATTTTTACTTATATATATTTAAATTCTAATTATATAAAAAAAAATTTATTCTTTTAAATTGATTTTTTATTACATAATATAAAATTTTCATTTATTTAAAATATAATTATTTTTATTTGAATTTATTATAAATGCATTTGAAATATAATTTCATATTATAAAATACTTTAATTTATATATATTTATTTTTTAATTTTTTAATATTTTTATAATTTTATTTGATTTGAATATGATACAGATGATTTACAAACTGATAGCACGTACATTTTCAATTTATGTTTGGATATTTATGCTTTGAATTTGTATTTATACTTTGGATATTTAAATTTGCATGAAATTCCTAAAAATTCTAAAATTTAAAATTACATGCAAGAATTCAAATCCAATAGTAGGATCAGGTAGACATTTTAATATTGAATTGAATTTATAAACAATTGTTGGAGATATTTTTACAGGATAATCACAATATTATCAAAAGAAAAGAGAATTTGAGCACAAATTTTTTTTTTATCAAAGGAATTATAATGGAAACCTAACATTGAGCCTCCTAAGCCATATAGAATGCATCACCATGTGCAATACATCATAGGGTTTTGTTGTTCTATTGAGGATGAAATGTCTTTGCACTTGAATAACCCTCTTTTGCATTCTCAAATACTCATGCATTGAAATCTTTTGTAGAATTGTCTTGATTTCCGGTATTTTTGTAACCGGAATATGAATCGAAAATTTACTCCGATCAAGAACATCACTAAATGGTAGAACATAATAATCCAAAACAATCACAGGAACACAACCCATATATATTGACTCAGCCACTCTAGGGCTTGCAACTTCCCATCCACTAGGGCACAAGCAAAACTTACTTTGACTCATTAACTTGGTATAATTCATATTTTTTGGGAGATATCCATAAACCTGAACATCTTTATCTTTGCGTTTCTAATGCTTGAATAGTATTTCTCTTACATTCCCATGATCACCTCCAGCAAAGAAAGCTAAAATGGAACGATGCTTAGGAAGATGACAAAGGGGTGTTGGGGATAGTTTTCCATATGGAATGTAAATTTCTGGTAAGGAGACATCTCTTTTTGGTATAAATCCTTCAGATGAATTAGCATTGCAAAGAACCCTAATGAAGTTCAGGGTGGGCAATCGAAACATCTGGTGCCTGAAAAGCATAAAAAATAGAGGACATTAGAGATTAAAAAAAATTCTAAAACAATGCATATTTGAATTAAGAATATTTTTTTAAAAATTAAATTTTGTTTAAAGTTGAAAACCGCAATCTTATAATTTAGAGTTTTTCAGTAAGTCAAAATTCATTCATTAATGCTAATGAGCAATGGAGTCAATAACATTAAAATTATTTTTAAAATAGTAAAATTGTCAGTTTAAATCCACATAGTAATGACAATTAATAAAATAATTCCTAATAAGAAAGAAAAAAAGAGTAATTAAGCATTAATTACCCAATCATGGCAAGAAACGAGAAAATGGTCAGCCCCACTAGTTCTAGTCCAATATGGGTATTTAGTGGAAATAGTTTTAATATAGTCCTTAACAATGTTCTGCAAGCGGTGGCGAGAGTAATTAGTATAAGGTCTATAGACATATTGAATAATACCAACAATGCTAACAGGAAGGAAAAATGCAAGGCCTCATCAGGATGGCGAGCTGAAAATAGGCTCTTGTCGCTATCCAATTCATCAATGAATTGCCCTTCTGTTGAATAAATATTGTTTACTGGACCATAATGAAACAATGGTTGCTTTCCTTCTTTGTATGTCCATACTCTAAATCGTGTCTCCATCTCAATATGACTCCTGAAAAGAAAAAAAATTCAATTGTATTGTATATATAATGTTGGGGTTATATATGATATGTTCATTAATTCTAACAGTCACACTTTTATTTAAAAAACTCAAGTCGGATATTATATTCAAATTATTACATTTTCCTTCTTTTTATATGAGATAAATATATTAATAATGAATGGAACTTTTTACCTAATATATATAAAATTGTAAGTTAAAATTTCAATTGAGTGCAGACTCGTTGAAAATATTTAAATAATTTGAACAAAAATTAATGAGATATCTTAATTAATTAATTGTTATATTAACCAAATTTAGAAATTAAAATATCTTGGTAAAATAATAATAGTAATAACAAAAAATATTGTCCGTCTTACCTATATGCTACTTTTAATTAAATGCACAAATGGGAGGCCATATCTCAAAGTACAATCACACAAGCTATAAATAAAAAAATCTAGGAGTTATGGGAACTAAGTACATATAAAGAAAGTTGTGAAATTGGACATAAACCTTCAAATTTAGGCCAGGAAAAAAGCAAACACAAAAGAGGCAAAATACAATAACTTAGGCTTATTGTGACCAACTCCATCACCATACCACACTGTTTATGTGTAGCTCCCATCATGCAGAATCAAATATTCAAGACAGTCTAATATATGATAACTAGACTTATTTGTGGCTCGGGCCATGAACAAAATTGCGGTTAGATAGAACTTTCGAAAATTTTTACATTTTTTAAATTTGGACCCACTAGACAAAGTTAATCTCTTATAATAAAAAAAATCAATCGAATTATTTGCCCTTTCCAAAAATAAATTTATCTTATCTTCTTATTTAAGGGTTAAAAAAAATAAAAAATTTAGTCCAGGTCGTTGTTTCTTAACTGAACTGAACTAGTGTAGAGTAACGGAGGATTTTTATTTTTTTTTAAGTCGAAAATCAAGGAAAATCTTAACTGATGAAATGCGCAAGGGTTAGTGTAAACGGATCCTCTGGGGATAAAACTCTGATGATTGCAAGAGTAGTATCGACGCATTCGACTTGCTTCTCGTATCGCTGCTCTTGCTCTTGCTAACCCTTCTTCCATTTCCTCTAATGGACTCTTCTCTTGCACCTGTAAATCTAAATTTAATTAATTCATCGCATTAAACAATATATATATACAAAAGAATTTAATTAATGTTCTTACATTGACACCGGTAGCGGTTGCATTAACGTCTACGCTTGAAATGGTAGTCAAGTTTGAAAAAGAAGAAATATTGAATTGTGAGCCATTGTTTTGGGAAATTTTAGTGTGAGTAGAAATCCAAGAAAGAGGGAAATGAGAGATTAAATGGTATTGGCGATCGATTGTAGAGAAAAATAGAAGAAGAAATATTGAAGGGTATAATATAAATGCGGTGGCACAACTGAGATCAAGCATCACAAATTTGTGTCAAGTGAAGAAGAAAAAAAATGGATGTGATTTAGGTGTAAAAGAAAGTCAGAATAAAGAAATAATTAATATGTTTATTAGAAATATAATGGGTTAGAAAGATCCAAAGAATTAAAAAATATTACTAATAATTTAACGATATCATTTTCTGTTGCCATTTTTCTTTGCCCATAATCTTGGGAAAACTGAAAGATCCAAACAGATTATGTTGGACTCGGACACATCAATACCAGTGACGTAGTGAGCTACTAAGCTTATTATACTTGCTAATTACATATGTATAGGCATTCCAAAATCTAAACTGTAGTCTTGAAGAGGATTAATTATCGGGGTAAAGATGGATAGATGAGATTTTGTGTAGTTGGCTCAGGCCCATTTTCTGGGCCGCCCATTGAAAAGATAACGGCGTCTTGTGCAGATATTATTTCCGTTCAATATTACAATGCGAGGAGGAAAACAAGGAGAATAGAATAATCACTTAGATAAGGGTACGTTATTCATTACTACAGCATTTAAAGGGAAAAAGTGAAGGGAGCTGGTGCAATAAGAGGCCAAGATGCTATAATTTTCTAACCCTTGAGAACCCCTAGTTTCTCCAGCGATTGCTTTATGTCATTCACATTGCATCCCCTGCTTTCAACAACATCAGGACTGTTGAATGGTATAACATCTTCTAATGGATAGCTTCTGTTAGCATGAAGCTTATGAGCACTGGTGCCAACTCCCTTCAGTATAACCGTCTTATTAAGTCCACCAACTAAGCCTTCATAATCTGTATCGCCACATTCCCCAACAAAAACCACAAAATTTGACAAGTCTGCACCCCATCGAACATACAGATACCTGAAGAAGTTGTGAGTTAGCATGCTATGGTCGACTACATGGGACCAATTCACACATGCCTAGAGCTTCATTTCATCATATATGTGACAATAAATCACTTGATCTAAA
This sequence comes from Aleurites moluccanus, assembly GCA_948193065.1. Lineage (NCBI taxonomy): Eukaryota > Viridiplantae > Streptophyta > Magnoliopsida > Malpighiales > Euphorbiaceae > Aleurites > Aleurites moluccanus. The sequence continues at coordinate 40,028 of CANXYC012740267.1, forward strand.
ATTGAGTAGTGTTACCTGTAGGCAAATGTTTTATATAATATTTCTGATTTTATAGCCAGATTATGCTGAAAGACTTTATTCTTTAATAGTGATGTTTGCCATTGTTGAAAAGGCATAGCAATGTTTGCAGACCTCAATGTCTATGAAAGAAAAAGGAAACACGCATAACCTTAGCATGTATACCTGAGAGCTTGGGACCGAGAAGCCAACACTGGAATTACATTTAGCTTGGTACCACTCTGACAATAAATAACATGGCATCGAAGACCCTGAATCCTCATCAATTTCCGTACTTCTTTATATGGAGGAATCTGCAAAGGAAAATTCACATATAAGATTTGAGAAGGAAATAATTTACGTAGAAGAGGACTTCTTTAAAAGCAGAGTTCAATCATTTGCCGATGACCTTTCACCAGGAAGGGGGAGGGAGAAACTTTACCAATGATGGTTCTTTCACTTTAAATGCACAGCAATATGCAGTTGATCCTAAGTCATCTTCTTCCACAATTTGTTCCTGTCCCTTCTTATCATTGACAGAAGCAGCCCAGCGAACCAATGTCTTCCTCAAACCTTCCCCACCCCAACGGTATTCAATGTGCGAATGATAATCCAAGTCTAAAACAAAGGGAAGCCCATCAACGTTCTCGGTGTTTGAAGATGGATAATAGACTTCACTACCACTGTTACAGATGAATGCATCAAATTCCAATTGACTCAAGCCTCCTGATCCCAGAAGAGAGTGTATGTCAGATATGGTCATGGATGCAGATATAATGAACCCTATCAACCCTTCAGAATTTTCTTTCTTCACCACTTCAATAATTATCTTAGTAGTTTCCAGAAAATCTGCAGTTGTATCACCATCAACTGCAATAACAAAAACATATTTCCTCCTCCTCAGAGATGGAAATTTGCTACAGCCAATATTATGGTCGACTTCCTCTGCTGATTCATTCTGTGTGCTTCCTATAGCACCTTTTGACCATGTCAAAACATTACTGCCTAATCTGTTCTTCCCATCTGCAGTGTTTTCCTCAGTTTCTAAAGAATTATCAAGAGTTCCACTTTCATTTTTGTCTCCATCCAATGAAAGCTTCAAGTTCAAAGATAGATCCTGAATGTCTCTTAAAGAATCACTGGGTGAATCAGATTCTAAATTTTGAATCCCATCATCACTTCTCTGCCATTTTGGCTGCCTATGCCTGCAACTGGTTATTCGAGCTAAGTAGGTCTTACAATGTTCTGGCCATGAAAAAAGGTGAATATTTTTCAGTCCATTCTGCCTGCATCTTGCCCAAAGTTGTTTATCTGAAACAAGCTTCAAAAGAGCATCGGCTATAGCCTGCTGGTCGTGGGGATCAACTAGTAGTCCATTGTCAAGTACCTGTAATCAGCCAATTGTCAGTATTGATAGACTAATATGATACATCAACACAGAAATTACTGAGTGTGCTTCACACCCGATGAATATCAACAGGACCCCCATTTTTTGTAGCAACAATAGGCAAGCCATGAGCAGCAGCCTGTTCAGCAAGGAGCTTGTGTTAGATTTCTGAGAAATTAACATCTGAGCAGTGAAGTTCTGCAGATAATAGAAAAGATGACAAGCACCTCTATCAAAGTAAGGCCAAATGGTTCTATGAAAGCAGGATTGATGAAAACACCCTGAAATATGAGAAGAAACAGACAGGAAATTATTATTGAAGTCAAGAATGATTTTTGTTGATAGAAATGCAACCAAATAATACTGTTGCAACTTCAATTTTAAAAAAATAGCACTTGTACCTTTGTTTTTGCAGCAAGACGATAAATGTTAGGAACATCAGACTGCTTGTGGTGTTTAGGATATGCCACATGACCATACAGATCATATTTATCAATGAGCTTAATAACGGAAAGAAGATAAGATGCACTTGTGCCTGACATTTCATCAATGTCATCACGGTTTCCCATTATTAATGTCTGCAAGAAAAGCAAAACTACAAAATTATTAACATAGAATGAATAAGAGGATAGTGGAGCCATTTCAATGGTTCAGCAGATTCATGGAAATATATGAACTAAGCAGGTGCAGTTCAACTACAACATACAAGGTTGGCAAGTTCCCTCAGCTGGCGGCATTCTCCAAATGCTTTGACTAAAGTGGTAATATTCTTTTTAGGGTCTGGCCTAGCAAGGGCAAGTATCATGGGCTTTCGTGGATTTGAAAAGAAACGCATTATCTGCCAAATCAGAATCCAAGGGGTCAACATCAGGATCAGAATCTTTATTAAAGCATATAAAGAAAAAATCAAGTTGCTAAAAGTATCATTTGAAGTTCATTCCCAAAAGAAAGATACATTAATTGCAGTAGGAAAAATATACATGTAAAGAAGAATGAATCAGTAACATAATAACTTTGGTATGGTGTCAAAATCCAATGTATGGAGAAGATAGAATAGTTAACACCTCTGACCAAATTGGTGGATCAGGAGCAGCAGGATTGTCTTCAGTCTTTTCTTCTTCCCCATCCATATCTCCATCATGCGGAATGATATGATGAAATTCCATTCCAGGAGGAATAACCTAGAGACAATAGTCAAAATTTAGAATAGAAATAGAAATTGGGTATGCAAAATATACCATCATCGAAATAGAAACAACCAACTAAGATGCAGAAGAACCCTCAAGCAAGAACAGCATCCTGATGCTTACCACCATGCGAGGCATAAACCTGCCAAAACAGCTCACTCCCCTCTTGATCCTTGCTCTGAGTTTGCGCTCTAGTACAGGATCAAAGCCGTCATAAAGGCGCCATTGTTCTTCTATCTCCTGTCTAGTGCTAGTTATAATAATCTCAGAAGCATCGAGAGTTAATTCCTCTGCCTCTATTCTTCGCATTATTTTGTAGGTTGTGTTTATTTCTTCCCTTGATTGCCGTCCTTGTTTCAATAGTTGTTCAAGCTTATCTCGTCCAAGTGAATGCCCAGTAAAAACCATAGGAACATTTAGAGCTCCAGATAGAAGAGCAGCAGAGTCCCCTGCATCAGCATAATGTCCATGAATTGCAACAGGCCACACTGGATTTCCGCCACCAATTTGTTCCCCCAACACTTTGGACATCTGAATAATATGCTTAAGTGCACCATCCACAAATTCAGGAATGTAAGGCCAAAGGAGTTCTTTTTGTATATATTTATCCTTTGGGCCAAATGGTATGCGGATTATGTAGGAACCACTGCTTTCCCCAAGCTCCAGCATAGAATTCTCTGAGTTTATTGGATTCAGCATCTCTGTTGGTTCAGCATAACTCCAATCCACGTCCCGAGATGATATTTGTCTAGTAAGCAAATCAACTCGATAAACCCCTGGCATTGTGCCTAAGGCCCTTGTAAGTTCTACCACATACTTAACCTATTTAAAAAATAAAATAAAGTAAAAAATTTCCCCAAACATCACAGGATTTAAGATTGCTTGGACAGATGTCGAAACATTAAGAATTCAGAGAAAAGAAGAATGAAAACGAGGTGAGTTACCTGGCCACCTGTATCAGAATCACGCCCCAACTCCATGTTTTCACCACGTATCAAGCCATGAAGGCTGCACAAAACCTCTTGTTAGGGGGATAAAAACTAGGCAAAATCATGAATTTCAAGTTAGTTAAAAATTTTGTATTCAAACATTGGAATTAACTCCTTGCTTAAATGTATAAATGAAATCAACATTTAAAATAATATTCAAATGACGTCATTACAATGTCAGATCTTAATAAATTGCAGTTCATGCCTTATCAACACGATGTAAAGTTTCTTCTCCTTGTGTTGGTTAGCCCAGTTCTCCATGACATCAGCAGAACTTATTCTAGGCATTCTTTCTCCGAGACTGTCACCATGAGATGAAATGTCACCATGCACATCTCCTTTCTCTCCTTCTGATAAGTCTTCTGACATATCAGCAGTTGCCTCTCTTCGTCCTCTTTCACGTTCAAGGTGACGTTTATTTTTACGCTGAGATTCCTCTGCCTCAAGCTGATGAGAAACCAAATTCCAAGTAAGAGAAAAAAAAATCATGTGATTCTGGTTTTAAAACAAAAATTCTCTACATATTATTATAAAAATTTGAAGTTAAGCTACTGTCACGTGTCTTGTTCTTTTGCCACTTGGGTATTACTTTATATTCAAGAACATGATTTCTTTTTCTTTATTTCTTTTTCCTGTTTTTCTCATCTGCAAGTGTATAGAACACTAAAGAACCAACACGAGATTTTCACCATTAAAACAGAAAATTCCAGTTTGTAAGGAGATAGGTTTCTATTCACTAACATATAATGAACTCTGAAAGAAACAAACCATCAAAATTAAAAAAAAAATGGTAACATAAAAATAAAAATCCATTTGATTATAATTATCAGTTTTATAATCTTCAAGAAATGCAAAGATAAGTGAAAGAAGGCACACAAATGAACACAAAAGCTATTGAAAACCAGTGACGAGATTGCTTTCTCTCTGTCATATTGAGGACAAAAATGTAAATTCCTCATCCCACCCCAAAAAAAGAGAATTTGTTAGGCTGAATAGTCCAAATAATAACACAGTGCATAAACTATCAACTGTCAGTGTCTAGAAATGAGAACTGCCTCCTTGAAACGAGACAAATCATGATCTTCAAAGTCAAAATTAACACACAAACCCAGGCCAAATTAGAGACTTCTAATTTCCTCAACAAATATATAAATACATGAATAGCACAAATCCAAATTATAATTAATTAAAGAGAAACCTGTTTCTTCTTGCGAGCCAAATTCCAAATCCTCCAACACATATTCTCCAATCTGGTATTCCTCTCCTGCGTAGTTCTCATAGCCGCAGCCTATATTTTTAATATTAAAATTATCAAAATCCACAGCAACTCATTTCAATTAAAACACAAAATTAAATAATTAATTAGAAAAAAGCATAGTACTCGAATCCAAGAACGATGAAGATCAGTCTCGTCGAAGCCAGTGATGACCTCTTCGACGAAGTAACGAGTAGGACTGAAACGGCCTCTCTCCCTTAGTAACAGCGACGATTTTGCATCGTCGATTCCAGGATCAACGTCCAGGATCGCTTCTAGATAACTGTTTATCCAGTCGTTTCCCGCCATTTTCATATGGATTATTTAGAAATGAGAGGTAGTTGTGGTTGTGGATTTAACAGAGAGAGTGAGTGAGAGGTGGCAATATATTTGGAACGAAGGTGGCGTCGTATGTTACAAAGCTTGCGATTTCTCTGGAAAAAGCCGTACTTTACTTGGCCACAGCGAACCAAATCATGACACGTTGAAATTACTGTTGACTTTTTATGTTGCAAGTATACCTCATTTTTTATCTCAACTATTTTGATTCGTAGATTGGGAATTTCGGTATACATAAATGGAATTTGGTTCGTATTAGGATTTAATCCTCTAGTTGTCTAATACTCAAATTTTTCGTTTTATTTTAAACAATTAACAATGTATATATTCTTTAAGCACATTAATCATATATATTTTTTAGTATTATATACGTATTTACTATTAATAAATAGCCTCATTTTTATTATAAAATTAAAGTATGATTAATTATTATATATTTAATTAAAGTAATGAAAAACTCATATGGTTTGAAGGAAAAATAAATAAATAAGCTAGCCAAAATCAGCTTAATTGGTACACATGTAAGATTATGAAAAGTTTAAATTTAATATACAGATCCTTCACAAAAGTAAAGAGAGATCTAAAAAGTTTCAATCAGCTCATTTTTTACACCAATATAAAGTTGCAAGCACAGATGCAGTACATGGGGACGAATATAGTTTAGGTTTATTGGTAGGTCGGACTGCGAGCATCAAATTATAAAAAAAATAAATTGTGAATTGATTGAATTAAATTTTTAAAAAATTGATTTTTTTTTTTTTAAATTTAAACCTAACTCATAAATAAATCTAATAAAATTATATATAATTTCTTACAGTAATATACATAAAAAAAAATACATTTATTTAAAGATTTCTATTAAATACAAATTTAGTGTAAAGCTAGATGAAGCAAGAAAAAGAGAAACATTGCAGAGAAAGCCACTTCTCCATTTTGTAGTCAGATCACTAACTAACGCTAACGTAAAGACGTGCGAACCAAAAAGCAGAGAAATCGAGTAACGTGGGATGTCTAAAAACTTCCATAATATTATGAAGTTGATAAATTATATGGTAAGTAAATATTTAAATAAATATATTTTTAATTCAATTCATACTATCTAATACTTTCTCTTATGAAGTTATCCTCTGGCTTTTATTGGATTAATTAGTTAATAATATGGACATATAATTTTTAATTAATGTTTATTATTTTGATCGACCAATTACAGATTACCAAATGACCTTTACAGATTACAATCTTTTCATGCGAATTTCAAAAGGAAAAAGATGCTGCACATGCAGGTCGTTACCAATCTAATGTCCAAAGGCCTAATATGATAAGAATATATTCGAATTCATAATTTTTAATAACTATTATTATTCTTATTATCTTAATTTGTCCAATTCATAATTTACAATTTTTGGAGACCAATTCTAATGCTAGTAAACTAAATAGCCAATAGCATATTTTTCTATGAGTTTTTAAATATGCATTGATCATGTCATGAACTTGAGCTTCTACATATATTTAGAATATGTTTAGATTAATTATTCGTAATTATTGATAATTGATTACCCATAATTAATGGTTAATAACTGTTAGATTATAAATAAATTTAGTATAGTTATTGTAAAAATGTAAATGATGTATATATATATATATATATATATATATATATATATATATATATATATATATAATAATTTTTAAAATATGAAAATACTAATTATTTCAAACATTATAAAAAATATTGTAATAATTATTTATCATTTTTAAAAAATTATAAATAAACATATCAAATGAAAATTAATTTTAAGAAAAATAATTTGATTAATAATAATTTTTTTAAAGGGTAATATGCTACAAACAAAATATTAACTATGCGCTAAAAGAAAAAAAAATTTCGATATCGAGTTTCTGAAATCACTAATGATTGTTATACCCAACAATAAATAGTTATTGATTTTTTTAGTTTATGTGAGTTAACTGTTAAAAAATTCAGTTAATTCCCAAAACTAAATTGAATCAATTAAACTCTGGGCGGGTTCTCAGTTCTCACACCTGGTTGATTTTTTTCGGTTTGTTTCGTTCTAAGCTCATGGGCTTTTTTATTTGAAAGGAGTAAAGCTAAGTCCATTTTGAGCAGTTAAAAATTAATATTTACTATTTAACATTTCAATTTTTAATTAGTAGTTAAAAAATAATAATTTTTATTTAATTAATAAAATTAAAACGCTGATGGCACATCAATTTAGAACCTAACTGATAAGATGCATATAATCTCAGCTCTCGAATCAAATTCACATAGGTTAAAATGTCAACTCGTGCAAACTTCTCTTTAACGTCACAGCTTATACTACCAATCTTTTGTATGCCACGTTGATGTGTAATGAGAGCTCCTGTAAGTATTTTCAATTGAATAAAAATTAAGAATTGATTTGTATCAGTTTATGGAATAATTTGTTCTTATTCATTCACGTTGATTTTTATTGTTTTTATTTTAAAAAATTCATTTATTTTTTTTTAAATATAATAACAGTTTTTTCAACAAACTCATTAATAATATTCGTTAAAAATTAAAATTAAAATAATATCAAATAAATAAATTTTAAAATAAAATAAATAAGTAAAATTAAAAATTTTAACTTATTATTTTAAATAATAATAATTGTAAAAAAATATAATTTTATAAAAAAAAATTAATTAATTTATATTTATTTAATATAATAATGGTAGTGACTTGATTTGTTGTGGGATCAGACTTAATCCACGTGTACAATGCTAGATCTTATACTCTCCCTGGCCACATAAATAGAAGGCGTACAATTAACGGTCAAATACGGACAAGTCAGAAATTCACGCTGCATATCTATTTACGTGGACTGACAAACAGGTATTACAGTTGGCTCAAAAAGGTAAATTTCAACCAGTAGCCAAAGAATCAGATCCCAACCTGAATTTTGATTCTTAGTAAAAGCTTTTTCTTCTTACATTATCACCCCTATAATTTTTAAATTATATTCTATGAGCTATAACAATTGATTCCTATTCATTTTTGTCCCTTCATCTAATTATCTTTCAATAAAGTGAAAATAACAAAAGTAAAGGAGGCTAATTTGCAAAATCAGAAGAAGCATCGTGTAATAATCAAAGAAGGAAAGTAAGATGAAAGAAGAGAACAATTACTTTTCTTCTTTATCAAATGTGAAAACATTAAACATCAAGTTATGTTGGGAATTTGCTAATCACAGCAAATTTTTAATTAATTACGACCCACAATTGATCCACTCTCTCCTTCTCTCTCGCTTTCTGACACATACACGCATTGTTAGCTCTTCTCATGGAACCTTGAAAATTCTTCTTCGAGCTTAGAGAAAAAAAAGAAAGAAAAGAAAACAGAGACATCCTTGTATTTTTCTTCTTTATAGTATCAGAAAATGGGTTTCTTGACTGGTATGATACTTGGAATGGCCATTGGAATTGGGTTAATTGTAGCTTACGCTCGTTACCAGAATGTTCGATCCCTGCGTCGCTCTCAATTGGTACTTTGATGGGATTTCTTTATATCCTCTGTTTTTGTATTGGGTTTGTTTGTTCATTGATAAGTATTTGTTAAAGTTCATTAAAGATTCGATCTTTCTTGTTTTGGGTTTTCATTATTAGGCCAAAACAGTGGCTGCATTGGCGAGGATGACAGTTCAAGATTCAAAAAAACTTCTACCAGGAGAATTCTATCCATCTTGGGTCGTCTTTTCACAGAGACAAAAGTTGAGTAAAATTAAGAGAAAAAAAAAAACTATTTACATAGGATTATAATTCTTTATGGACTCCAGTCCTTCAGGATCTAATTTGTGAAATAAATGATTGCAGTTAACTTGGCTTAATCTCCAACTTCACAAGATTTGGCCTTATGTTGATGAGGTAATTTAATTAATTTGATAATGATAATTCTTGAAGATGATGAGGAATTTAACTGTAATTTGATTTGATTTTAGGCAGCATCAGAGTTGATAAGAAGCAATGTAGAGCCAATTCTTGAACAATATAGACCTGCTATATTATCATCTCTCAAGTTTTCCAAATTGACCCTTGGTACTGTAGCTCCACAGTTTACAGGTTAGTCTGATTTTTTATAATGCCAATTTTCTTGTCATATACAGAACAAATTTTAATCTGTTTATGAGAAAATTAATTAAATTTTATTTATTATTATTCTCTAGGAATTTCCATTCTTGACGAGGGTTGTGAAGCTGGAAGTGTCACCATGGAATTGGAAATGCAGTGGGATGGTAATCCAAATATTGTACTTGATATCAATACTAGAGTTGGTTTGGCACTACCCATACAGGTAAAAATTGTCTCAAATACTATTTTCTTTCTTATTGTATTTTGAGGCATTGATTGCTTCTATCTCAATTTCTTTATGGATTTTCCTATCTAAACAAGAATATCTGTGCAGTTTGTACTTTTAACATCTAGATTGTTGTGTTATAATGTAGTCTCATGGCAATGACAAAATCTTTCTAACTTATTGCATATGCATAAGAGTTTCCTTATCATTTTCTTTCCCATTTTTCATCTTCTTCTAGGTAAAAAATATTGGATTCACTGGGGTTTTCAGGTTAATCTTCAAACCACTAGTTGAAGAATTTCCTGGTTTTGGAGCTGTTTCTTATTCCTTGAGAGAAAAGGTGAGTTGTTATCTTGTTTCTCTTATTACCTTCATAAAAAGCTTGTCTTGAAAGAAAAGAAGACACTATATGTATATATATGTAATCTATTATGCCTTTTCTTACGCTTCCTTCCTGCAGAAAAAACTGGATTTTACACTTAAGTTTATTGGTGGTGACTTGTCAGCAATTCCTGGGATTTCTTATGCTATTGAGGTTTGAGTACAAAACTTTTTCTTTCTCAAATTAAATCTCTCATGAAAATACATTTCTTCTACAAAACTAAATTTCTTACAATTACTTTTTACCTCATGAGAATATAACCAGAAATGACTTATCAGTCTAATAGTGTTCTGCTGTCATTTCATTCAGGAAACAATAAGGGATGCTATCGAAGATTCTATAACATGGCCAGTTCGGAAAATTGTATCAATTTTACCTGGGGATTATAGGTATGCTAATTTTACCAAGATCATCTCTTTGAACTCTAAATCTAAAAGATCAATTTTCATTTCTCCCTTTTCTCAATATATAAAATTATGCAGCAATGCCTGTCAATTGCTTAGTTATGATCAAGGTGCCTAATACAGTAAATTGAGATAGTTTTGCTCAAGTTTAACCTGGTTCATGAATTTTGAGAACAAGATAGAACAATTTATTGTCAATCAACTTTCCCCTCCTAATATCATACATGATTTTGGCCACATTTGTTCTGATCTTCTTGGCAGTTAGTATAAAAGCAACAGCTTATATTTTCTGATGCAACCTAAGATCATCAATCGTTATTTTATGTTATTAGTGACTTGGAGGTGAAGCCTGTTGGAATATTAGAAGTGAAGTTAATACAAGGCAAGGAGTTAACCAATAAAGATATTATTGGAAAATCTGATCCTTTTGCAGTTTTATTTATACGTCCACTACGTGACAGAATGAAAACCAGTAAAACAATTGTAAGACAACTTACCCTTGTTTTCAACATTTTTTTTTTGGCTTTTTCTACTAGATTAGTAATAACTTGGTAAAATATCTTCAGAATAACCAATTGAATCCTATTTGGAATGAACATTTTGAGTTCACGGTTGAAGATCCATTAACTCAACGCTTGACAGTAAGAGTTTTCGATGATGAAGGAGTTCAGGCTGCTGAACTCATTGGTGTTGCTCAAGTGGCACTAAAGGACCTCGAACCTGGAAAAGTGAAGGATGTATGGTTGAAACTAGTCAAGGATTTGGAAATCCAGAGAGATAATAAATATAGGGGTCAGGTGAGAATCTTAATTATATCATTTTACTATCTTAGTTATAGAATATTATTTATTTATTTGTTTTCTTCTTGGCATTAGGTGCACTTGGAGCTCTTGTACTGTCCATATGGCACAGAAAGCAGCTTAAAAAATCCTTTTAATCCGGATTTCCAACTAACTACTTTGGAAAAGGCTATTAAGAGTGGAAATGAGGAAACAGAAGATGCCATTCTTAAAGCATCAGCTTCTCAGAAGAAAAATGTTATCGTAAGAGGAGTACTATCTGTTAATATAGTAGCAGCAGAAAACTTGCCGCCAGTAGACTTGATGGGAAAGGCTGATCCCTATGTTGTTCTTCGGATGAAAAAATCTGAAACAAAAGTCAAGACTAGGGTGAGATTTAAAAACTTTCTAGTTATTATAGTGGTGGATTCTTCGTTTTCTTCTTTTGTTTTATTCACTTCATAGACGCATTGTGCTTTCTCAGGTTGTTAACGAGAGTCTCAATCCTGTATGGAATCAAACATTTGACTTTGTTGTGGAGGACGCATTACATGATATGTTAATTTTAGAAGTTTGGGACCATGACACTTTCGGAAAGGTAATTCTTTTCAGACTATTACTGACTTCTTTATATTGCAATGGTTTCTAGCCGAACAATAGTTTAGAACTTGTATATGCTAAGATTTGTATGTGTGTGTATATCTAATATGTCTGCATTTATTTTAAATTTCTTAGTTCTAATTTTGGTTTTAATATGTTCTTTGCATTTCAAAGTGATCTTGTCTTTCCAATTGAACTAATATCTGGACTTTGCAAATCTTTCAGGATAAAATTGGGAAATGTGTCATGACACTTACCAGGGTTTTATTAGAAGGGGAAGTTCAAGACAGTTTTGCATTAGATGGTGCTAAATCAGGAAAGCTTTTTTTGCATCTCAAATGGACTCCACAGCTAAAATTTCGCGATAGTACTTGATCTATCAGAATAGGTACAGGACACTTTTTCATCTATTCCATACAGATATCCCCGCCTGTCCTTCTCTCTGCATGCAGTGAGGCGAAAAATAAGCTTAGATCAGACGTGAAGCTGTAAAAAAAAAAAAATTTAAAGATGAATCACAGAAAGAAAAAAAAAAAAGCTCAAATTATCGTTATCTCTTGTAGTATAAACCGTAGTTTTATTTTTTTTAATGGTTCCTATGATTAAAGTTAGGAGGAAATTTTGAGGGATTAAATTTTCAAATTCTTTTATGTGATATTATCATATATGAACATTCTGCTTTAGCAGAATAGAAAAGATGCAAAAGAAAAAGAGAGAGAAGCATTCGAGTTCCTGAAAATATAATTCCTTACTTCATGACAGTCTCTTGAGATTCCTTTGTATTAATGATCTGTTTTCCATTATCATTTCCTTTTATTTATTTTCTTTTTGACATGCAATTAGGAATATCTCTGTTGGTTCGGGTGGTATAAATGTGGATGTAATGTGGTGAGCTTAGGATAGACTGCAATGGAATGTATCTTATTCTCAGCAGCCATGAAAACCCAGAAAGGCTAAAGAACCAAACTCGCTACTTGTCACGGTGAGTGAGTCGATATTTATAAGATAAATGAGTAGCTAGTTGTCACAAAATAAAGCCATTCTCTAATCATACTTGCCTCAGCTTCTTCAGAACCAAATTTAGAACCTGATGGCAATGTTGTCCTCAATGCAGGAATAATAGTTTCTTTATTAGACTGGGTACTGTTACAGTTTTAGTTAAGGAGCTATTGAAAATCAGCAGAATGAGAAAAGTAAACTATTCTAAATCATTAAAACAGTCAACAGAGCATACAACAGTTAAAGAATTCAAGTAACCTCGAGAAAAAAAATGCATATAATAGCCTTTACAGGGAGTGTAGTAGCAAATTTTACAATCAATAAAGAACTATAAATTCCCTTGCCGTGCTATGTCAAAATTGCAAGGTTAGACAGGGATAGTTGTTTCCTGAGAAATGCAAATGCCTAAAACGTTTCTGCATTTGAACCATCCATGTCGGCAGTACTTCCAATCTCTGTAAATCAATCGGTGAACACCAAAATTGACAAAATATTCAGTAGTCCCAAAATGCACAAAAGTGCTGATAACAAAAATAAGCTTTCTGTCCAAATACTTTCAGTAACCGATATGTCCTTCAGCCTTAAGATGCCGCCTCCTCCTGTGCAGATTGCTTCCCCTGCATGATGATCCACTTTAATGCTCAAATCAAGAACTGATAATAGAATAATGCAAATGAAAAACAACATAAACCATCACTACTACATTGTACTTCGGTTTTCTAGTTGTTTTACCCATTCTGAGTGGTTGTGGGGCCTAAATGCCAAAGCTACAGGAAAATCCAGGACAAAGAAGTGCAAGATTATGTGAATTTGAAGTGGGTATTTGAAATAAACCTAATGCCAATGTTGCAGTAAATTTCTCAAAGCAGAAAGAATTTATTAATGAATTATGCATTTTCATTAAGAATTTATTAATGAATTATGCATTTTCATTGCGTCATTCCACAAATCTAGATAGTATATATGCAACACAATATTTTCCAGCCCGTACTTTGTTAACTGTATTTGTACAAGCCTTGTACATGAATTCTGTTGCTCACCAGAACATTTAAGAAAAATATCAATAGCCTGATGCAACACTAGCACATATCAATTGCTAGGGAGATATAAAGCACTGAAAGTGCCAACGCAAAAAGATCATACTTACCAGTATTGGTTGTGGAATATTACTGAATCCGTTGGTACTTTTTTGCCATCATCATTTCGGTTCCAGCGGTAGAATGCATGTGTTCTGTTCATGATCTCCAAGGTAGAATGACCATAACTGGCCTCACGGAAGGCAGAATAATCTGGTTGTGGGTCCCAAAACCTAATAATGAATGGAAAACACCATTGCACATGAAAGTGCTTCAGCAGGCATTTATACGTCCCAAAGAATTCCATGGGATCCCATTTTACATAACAGCTTAACAAGAATTCTAAAACAGACCTAACCTTCCAGCTAGACCTTCCTGATTTCCTCCATCTCCAACAGTTATATATATCGGTGCTGATTTGTCAGGTACAGGATATCGGTCACCACTTGACACATTGTACTGAATATTTGAGATGCGATACTGTAAATTAACATAACCCTTAATGAGACAAAGCAAAGACTTGACAGGGAAATTTTGCTTTTCTGTGGAGATGGAAAAAATCAACACATGCACCATACAGTTAAAAGCCTTTTACCTCACCATCCAATTAAAATGTTAAGGTATTTCAGAATAGCCTGGTGAAATATTGGATGATGAGAAAATCAGCAAGTTTTTCAATGCCATTTGATTAGAAATACAAAGATTTGCAACTCCATGAACTGCTTCACTACCCACTTGAGGCACTTTGGAAGCATCTTGGCTAGACAAAATAAAAGAGAAGCAAAATTTGGTGTTTTTGCTACCATCTCTATATTGATTAATTATTGGAATATGATTAACAAGTCAGGATATGATAAATTTGTTGGAAGTACAAGGCTGAAATCATTTCTTTAACTCAAGTCAGAAAAAGGTTCGTGTTAGGAAACTGACACTAATTTGCAATCTCTAAATATGTACTTGAGGAATTGGCTAATTCTACAATGCATAACAAAAGCTTTTCTATAATGAAGGTATTTCAGTGATGATTTAGAATGGTGGTGTTCAAGATTGCAAGCTGATGAAAATTTTCCCTCGGAAAGTGTTAAAATGAGGAGAGAATGTACATACTGATCTTTCATAGGCATGGACATGGCCAGCAAAAATGAGGTCAACTTTGAAGTGAACAAACCATTTCTCATATACAGCATGCATACTTTCACCTTCCATGTAGTGGGCTAAGTTACTACTGTAGATGGGCACATGCATGAGAACAATAAGCCAAGGTGTCTTCTTCCTGTCCACTCTTTTCAACTCTTCTCTAAGCCATATCCATTGAGGAGTATATTTCACTGATTAAAACAAAATTTGCAAATTCTTGAGATTCTGAAAGATAGATGACATAATATTCTAAAAAATAAAGATAGATGACATAATAACAAAATAATCTACATAAAGATGAACAAAAATTAGGAACTATGAGAATGTTAACAATAATGCCATCATATCCATTTCTGTAAGCACACTGAAAATATTTTGTGGATGAACATCATTCATGTTTAGAAGCAGATAAGGTACTTGCAACCAAAACACTTATAGCAATTAGCAAACAGTATATTACCACATGGAGAATAGCTGGAGAGGACAACGATGTGAGCAGACGCTCGCCGTACAGCATACCAAAGAGGATTGCTGCTTTTTGAGGCAGTATAGGGAGTGGGAAATCTATACAGATATGATTTAAATGGAAGAACCTCCCCCTGGAAATGGACATGTGCATGAGCTAACCAATGATGACACAGAAAAGGGATTCATTTGTATCAGAAATGCTAGAGTATTACATACAAACAGAAGTATCAATTGAAAATATGGGAGAAAACATAGTTCATTAAGATAATAGAGAAGACAATTGAAGGTACCATGTCTGGCATGTACTCTATCTCATGATTCCCAGCCGAATAAAGCCATGGTTGATAAGCAGCACTAGGCTCAATAAAACGGCCCCAAGAATCCCATCTAATACCAACATCATTGTATTGATATCTATCAGCATAAGAGAGATCGCCAACAAATAAGACAGTCTGTCCCCCACTCTGCATGTAATGCTCGAGAGTGGAAAGAGAATTATATGTTTGACCCAAATCACCTAAGATACTCAGAAATCAATTGAGAATAAGAACCATTACAAACAGGATCATGGTTTACAACAAAAAAACATGATCTTTCAACTAATTATTCAGTTTAAAAAAAAAATCCGAAGACATATTAGGTTTCAAATCAAAGTACAATATTTATTCAGCAGTAACAATTCAAATGATATTCTCAAAGGCACCGTTTGGAATAAATCATGTGTAAAAATTGAATTCAATTGAATCCTATTAATAGAATTCAATTTAATTAATGATAGAATTTATGTGTTTAAAATAATAGAATTCATTTGAATTCTATTGTTTGGAGTAATTGAAAAGAAAAGAGAATATAATTATTTTCTTATTTTACCTTGATATAGAAAGAATTATATTTAATTCAAACGAGGGCACTTTGAGTTTTTAATAGTAGAGTTCATTAAATGAATTGAATTCTTGCAAAAACCTTCCATTTTGGTATAATTTCAATTCTTTCAAAATAATTCCTGTTTTTTAATTCAAAAGAATTGAATTCTATTAATTTATGTCTTTCCAAACATGAGAATTAGCATAACAGAATTCAATTAAATTGAATTCTTGCAAAATTTGAGTTACAGAGGTAAAGAGATGGCAAGAAGAGAATATCTCACCAATAATTCCGAAAGTGTAGGGAGCATCTGGATCAATCTTTGGAGGTGTTTGAAACCAAAATTCACGCGAAGAATCACCCTCTCCTATCTTATAATAGTACTTGGTATCATACTAATAGGCAACAGAATTAACTAGTTAAACTCCACTAATATGTGTACTTGGTATCATACTAATAGGCAACAGAATTAACTAGTTAAACACCACTAATATGCCAATACAAAGCACAAAAAAAAAATCAACATATACCTCAAGTCCATCAACAAGACAGTGATGAATATAGCCAGAGTGATACTTGTAAAATGTATAGTTAGTAACAGTGCCCTGAGCACTAAACTCATATTTCTTCTCTGATGTACCGTATTCCACATTACTAGAACCCAGTTCATCGGCTGTAACCCAGGAGATTATCACAGCCTTCCCATCATAATCACCTTGAGTCATATGCACCTAAAAAAATGAACAGACAAACAAACGAAAATCAGAGAAGAATTACGTTTTCAAATGTAAAAGTAAAATTTATTATTAAAATATATTTTATTTTTGTTAATTGGTGTTTTAAAACAGAAAACCGTAAATAATGCAAAACTTCGACTTCATTAGAAACTTACTTGTTGGGGTACATTATGAGCTTTAGGGATTGCAAAAACTTGATGGTCAAGAGGGATATCAGTAGAAGGCCATCCGGAACGGATAAAAGTACTGGTGATACCGGCACTTCCATTTCCGGAGAAATTGAAGACAACCACCGCTACTATGAGTAAGAATCGATATAGAGGCATTGCTTTTCAAGGGTTATTATTAGGGCAGATTCTATAACCTAAAATAGTATTAATTAGTACAAAGTTTTAAGCTTTACTTGACCATTTCGTGATTTTCATTGAGATCGAACAATGCCATAAAAGAAATAGTAATCGAGATAGAAAGAGAAAATTTATACCTGAATCAATTTCTTCGTCTATTGAGATTTGAGAGAGGAGAGGAGAGAGGAGAGGAGGCTGAAGCATGAGAAAGAACTGTGGAGATCATTGACGGTTATAATTGACAATTTCTTCAGTTGGAAAGCGTAAGATAACAGCGAACGGTTAATTGAACGGTTCCTCTCGGAACTCGGTTAGTATAGCCCACAGACTTAATGGGTTTAATTGTTTAATATTTTTTTTTTTTTAAGTATTAATGTTAACAGCGAAATTTAAATTCGATTTAATATTAATTACTGTTCCATAATAAATATAATAAATATTTTAATTTAGTTATCACATTTTATTATAAAGTTTAAAATAATATATAAATTTAAAATAAATAATTTAAAATTTTTTTCTTAATAATTATATATTTTATAATTAAAATATTTATTATAGGATTAAATATAAATTTTTTTTGAAATGTGTGTGGACCAATTGATAATTTGATACTATATAACATTTTTTTTAATCTTAGAATAACAATTTATAAAACGGAGGCAATGTGGATTTGACCAGTTTAAAAGGTGTTTATTAAATTAAATTAATTTTTTTATTTGAATTTTTTTTTAAGTTAAATCAATTCATTATTATAATCAAATCATTAATTTAATTTTAATTTGGTTCATTTTTATTGATTTTAAACATTTTTTTATAAATCGTCATTATTTTATTATAATTTTAAAAAAAAAATATAGATAAAATATTGATGATAAAAAAAATCTCGAAAATAATTCAAAGTATAATATAAAATTTATCTATTTTATTAATTAACACATTAAAAACTTATTTTTTCCAATAATTATATTATTTTTTATTTATTTTTAATTAATTTTCACAAATAATCTTATTTTAAAAATTTAAATTAATTTGAGATTAAAAAATATATGAATGTATATAAAATAAAATTTAACATATTTAGTTATAATAATAATAAAAAATTATATATATATATTGAAAAAAAACATGAATTTTTTATAAAATTACAATTTTCACACGAATTTTTAATTTCAGCAATTTGATACATATATTTTTAATTTTTGATAAATTTAGCACAAAATTAAAATTCGACAAGATGTCTTGTGTCGGAACTGACGTAATATTTTTTATTATTATTTTTATCATGTTGACATTTGACTATAAAATTATAAATTAAACAAATCAAACCGAATTAAATCGAATCGAAATCCATTGATTTGATTTGATTTTTCAAATTTTGATTCGATTCAATTATTTTTTTGAAATTTCAGTTTTGCATTTTGGTTTGATTTTCTTTAAAAGCAAACCAAATAAATCAAATCAAATAAAAATATATCGGTTCAGTATGAATAACTTTTTTTTTATTTAGTTCGATTTTTGAAAACCGACTGTATTGTATTTTTAATAAATAAATTTTAATTATTTTTATTTTGATCTGATTTTTGAAAATTTCATTTCAGTTCAAATCGAATCAACTGAATGTTCACTCCTATTTAGCAAGTTATTTCTTTTTGTCCTTATTATTATTATTATTTTAAAAAAAAATTCATCATTCAATACCAAAAATATTGATTTGTTAAAATTCAATTATTTGATTATTTAAGTTATTTAAATAAAAAAATACAAAATTATTAACAATATATATATATATATATATATATATTAATCGATTTGGTTTATTCTATTTTCTTTTGAAGAAAACTGAACTGAACTGAAAAATCAAAATTAAAAAAATTAATTGAACCGAACTAAAGTTTGAAAAAATCTAACTGAATCAATTGATTCATATTTAATTCGATTTGATTCTATTGATTCGATTAACATGTCATGTCAGCTCCTGCATCGGATATTTGATCGAATTTCAGTTTCATATTAAATTTGTCAACAAATTAAAAGTATATATATTAAATTGTTAAAAATAAAAATTGATGCGGAAATTACAATTTCAAAAAAAATTTATTTATTTTTAATTAACCCATATATATATAATTAAATTTAACTTAATTTTAAATTGAAAAAAAATATTTAAATTACAAACTAAATTAAATTTTTAGTTTATTTTAATTTTCAAATCAAATTAAACTTATATGAAAATCGTCAATTTTGATTTGATTTGATGAATTTAATTTGATTTAATCAATTTTGTTGATTTCACTTCCACTCCTACTCTTTTGGTATTAATAATTAAATGATAGTATTTAATCATAGGGAAAAAAAAGGAAGTGAACATGAATAATTATTTTATATTTCAATATTTGAAAATATAATAAGAAATTTTAAATATTATGAATAATGAAAAAAAAAAAACAAATTGCTGTTGTTGGGCTCTGGGTGTGGGCCGTGGGTAGGTAGTTGACTGTTAGGTCTGTTTATTAGTTGAGTTTCCTTCCTACTTTCCATAAGCCCAATTCACTATGCTTCGCATCCCACCATCTGAGCTGCTATGGAAAAAACAGAGGTTAAAGAAGACAATCACCATATGTTAGAAATTTTAGAAGCTTTCAGAAAAGCTTCAAAAGATCTACAAAACAACTCAATCTTCATAACCCATAATCCCCAACCCACCATTGAAGCTCTTCAAATTGAAGCAGACTCCATATTTTCTACTGACCCAAAATTTTCCAAGCTCTCTCATTTATTATGTACCCTTAAAACCCTACTCCAAGAACACAAAAGATCCCATGGTTATAGCCTTAAATCCCTCCTTCATCGCCAAATCACCAATTACAGAATTTACCAAGTGGCATTCTCTATTGAAGCTGAAGTTCAGGCCTGTATTGATCGAGAAATTATTCAAAATCTTGTAAAGATTAGTCAACAAACAGATTCTGAATCTGAAGAAGAGAAATTGAGGGTTTTAAAGGAATTTGAGAAGCGTTTATTACAGGGTTTTGATAGTGATTTTCAAGAATTGGTTTTGAAAGCTAAAGGGTTTTCAATTCTTGAATCCTTACTGTGTGATTCTACTTGCTCGAAGAGAATACGAGAACACGCAGCTCTTGGAATAGTTGCTTTAGTTAGATTTAATAGAGATGTGTTTGTGGGTTTGGTTTTAATGGGTCCAATAGTTCAATCCTTAATATCAATGGCTTCTGGTTGGTCAATACAAGTTCTTTGTTCCCTCGTCAAATTGATCAAAACTCCATTGATTGATGAAATTGAATTAGATGGAGAAATCCCAAGAATTATCAGTCTATTTAGCTCAGAAGATTTATCAATTCAAGTTGCAGCCATGAATTGCATTTGCGAAATCGCTTATTTTGGGAGAAAAGAAGTGATAGAAGCTGTGATAGAACAAGGATTGATTGAGAAGTTAGTTGAATTACAGAGATCAGTACATGGAGATAATCAGAGGTTAGTTGAATTACAGAGATCAATACATGGAGATAATCAATGTAATGGAAATGGTCAAAATGGAGAAACTTGTGAAGAAAGTGCTGGATTGGGAGTAAAATTTGCATGTAAAGAAGGTGAAATTGTAAAGAATCGGCCATTTGAGAGCTGTGTTGCAAGATTTGCTGTGCAAATTGAAGTGGGAGAAGGGTTGAATCAGAAAGAAAGAAAAGAGTTTAAAAGAGAAATTTTGAGAAGAGTTAGAGAAGCCTCTGTTTCTGAGGCAGAGGCTTCCTCTATTGTTGCAGAGGTATTATGGGGTTCTTCTCCTTGAATTTTTTTTCTACATAAATATAGTTTGAGCTATTTTTTTTTTAATTGAATTAATATTGTTTTTTTTTTTTTAATTTTTGAATGTTTAGTGTGTTACAGGATATGAAATGGAGATAATGAAATTTAATTTTTAGAATGTAATTTTCTTTTCTAGTTTAGAAATAATTTTATTTTTTTGATATTTTTTTATATTTAAAATCATTTAAATTTTGGTTGAATAATATTTATTGTTAATTTTATGATGATAAGCATTAAATTTATCTAATTAATTCAAATTTAAATTTAAAATAAAACATACCAAATATAGAGATTTATTTCTATTTCCATTTTATTTTCAAAATGAATCAATTAAAAATATCATGGTTGTCATGGTTGAAGTTGACCTGGAAGTAATAAAAATATCACTCATCACTAATAAGTCATAATCCTATATAACTATGCAAATCATTATTATAATAAATCATAATAATTTATTAGAAATTAAATTTTTAATTTGTTAAAAGATAAATTATTTATTTTGAAATTAAGAAATTATAAAAATAATTTAATTTTTGAACCATAATTAATAATATAGATATTTATTATTGTCTTAATGTAAATATCATATGATAAAATACTTAGGTGGGACTTCCACTTGCAAAGTTTGGGAATATTCTTCTAGTACCTTCATCTATATATATCTAAATAAGATAAATTATTATTATTATTATTTAAATGATTTATCTAAATAATTACAAACACCTAATTGGATGTTATACATCATTTGCCATTATTAAATATTTTATGAAAAATCCCTCTCCTTGCAAATTATGTAACAAATTTATGGTGTGTGCTACGATTTAATTTAATTGATTTAAAATATTTTTATTAAATTAATTTTTTTAATTTGAACAATTTTCAAATTAAATTAAATTATTATTATTTATTTGATTTGATTATTTTTTATTTATCAATTTTAAAATAAATATATATTTTTTTATAAATCATTATTATTTTATCATAAATTAAAAAAAAATATTGATAAAATGCTAGTGACCAAAAAAATTAAAAATTATTTAATATACAATACAAAATTTATTTATTTTATTAATTAACATAAAAAAATTATATTTTTTTCTTAATAATTAGATTTTTTTATTTATTTTTAATTAATTTTCATGAATGATTTTTTTTTAATTTTAAATTAATAATAGATTAAAAAAATATGGATATATATAAAATAAAATCAAATATAATTAATTATTATAATAATAAAAAGCAATATATATATATATATATATATATATATATATATATATATATATATATATATATATATATATGTTGTTTGTTATTTTTTAAAATATAAAAAATAAA